>OOFE01030018.1:43280-60595 GCA_900323365.1 Monocentris japonica | reverse complement strand
CGTGAGCGTCAGAACTGGACCATGGAGCAATGGAAGAAGGTGGCCTGGTCTGATGAATCACGTTTTCTTTTACATCATGTGGACGGCCGGGTGCGTGTGCGTCGTTTACCTGGGGAAGAGATGGCACCAGGATGCACTATGGGAAGAAGGCAAGCCGGCGGAGGCAGTGTGATGCTCTGGGTAATGTTCTGCTGGGAAACCTTGGGTCCTGGCATTCATGTGGATGTTACCTTGACACGTACCACCTACCTAAACATTGTTGCAGACCAAGTACACCCCTTCACGGCAACGGTATTCCCTCATGGCAGTGGCCTCTTTCAGCAGGATAATGCGCCCTGCCACACTGCAAAAATTTTTCAGGAATTGTTTGAGGAACATGACAAAGGTGTTGACTTGAGTTGGTGTTGGCCTCCAAATTCTCTAGATCTCAATCCAATCGAGCATCTGTGGGATGTGCTGGAAAAACAAGTCCGATCCATGGAGGCCCCACCTCACAACTTACAGGATCTGCTGCTCACATCTTGGTGCCAGATACCACAGGACACCTTCAGAGGTCTTGTGGAGTCCATGCCTTGACGGGTCAGAGCTGTTTTGGCGGCATGAGGGGGACCTACACAATATTAGGCAGGTGGTTTTAATGTTATGGCTGATCGGTGTATATGACATCTAACCCTAATACATTATATAGTGCATTAGTGCACAAGCAAGAGCACAGCAAATAGTGTGCTGCACAGAAAGTACAGTAGTAACCGGAAGAAATTAGTGAGGGCAATTGAAGTTGTGAGACACAGTTGGAAAAAGAAACACACAAATGAACGATTTAAAAAAAAGGATGAAAAACATGACCTTACATCATTAGAACAATTACATAAAAACAAGATGCAATTATGTGTAGTTATTTATATATCATATTACAAGTGAATGATAATTTAACCATACTTAAAAATTCATCTTCAGTGTTTAGTTAAAAATGTATATAACATGAATGGATATGTGAAAAGTTCCCAACCAATGTCTGCACATAGTCAACCTTGGAAAAACTACATGGGCTTCACAATAAATGGATCCATGATTACACAGTGTGCATAAATGTCAGTCAGCTAGGGAATTTGCATCTCTACTGGTTTCTATAGCTGTTGATGCAACTTTTCATCGAAAGCCAACAAAGGAGCTTCACTGCTGTATTGACAAGATGCTCTGCTCATATTGTTCTGCTTTAGAGTTCCTTTTGAATAAGCAGCATGGGTGCAATTCAAACAGCGCAAAGTTCAGCATTCCTTCAGCGCATTGAGATGCATACACTGGACTTGTTTCTATTCAGTCTGCACTATCTGCTGTTTTGTGCTGAGAATTTTCAATGTGCCTCGACTTGCAGGAGGGTTTAGTCGAGATTTCAGGATGATGGAAAGTGTGGTGACGGATTGATCACAATTTTCATTTCTTGCAGCCCCATTCCTTTTATAATTATTCAGCTTTAACTGGGTCTTTAGCAATGTATGAAGTCATTTTAATGACAAATGTTAGAAATCAGATCTCTCTGCATTTAATTAGAAATCAGACTGAGTATCTTCAGCAACGAAAATACACAGAGAGGAACGCCAAACCAAGTTAATCATCATTTAATGGCACTGCATAAGGTCTGCTCAAAGTCTGATTAATTTTCTCTCTGTGTGCTGGTCTTCAATATAAATATATATACTTTCTCTAAAGGACACCAAAGCTGTGCAGCTTTAGTGATTGCCTATTTTTGAATTCTCAGTGTATATCATGAAAAAGTAGATCTCTATTACTTAGGACAATTATAGGTATACATGCTTCAGTTTTACCTTTAAATTCATCCCACTATTAAATGTTATTTGACAGATAAACATTATTCAACAGCCACTTCACATGGTAATCTTTTTTATCTTCTACAATGTTTTATGCATACAGTGTTGATACTACCAGCCAGCGCCTTCATTCCTCACACCAAGCTATTTGCGCTTGAGGATGCATACTGTTAGCTGTGTGCAATTTTCCTCGTGGCTGCTCTACTCTTGTTCTTTTCATTAGACTTTCCTTCTATGCATCTGCACAAATGCCAAATATGCTATTCAAACAAGTCCACTTGCAGTGAATGTAAATGAAAACATCTCGGAATATTCACACTGACTTTTATCTTACCTCTCAGTTCTCTGCAGGATCTCATTCCCTTTCTTCCACAGGCTAATTGCTGGGGGTGAGGCCTGGGGCTTGCACTCAAGAGTTACTTCGCTGCCTGAGCGAGCTTTTAGCAAGGCCCTTAAAGGACTCTTGGAGAAATCGGGAGGTGAAGCTGTGTGAGGGGGTAGAGAAACACAACAGATGAGAAAACATTGGCAACTTGAACCTTTGCAGATCAACTGTGCTGTAGTGAGACTGACTCTCCCATGGAAAGCAAAATCTCAGCAGAAATGCCTGCTGGGCTTAAGGCTATGATACCCCTCACACCTAAATATGAAAACACACACACACACACACACACAGACACACACATACACCAACCCTGCCCAGGCTCTGATGGGTGTCTATACTGGACTTTGTCTATGAACATCACATTTTGTCATTTGGACCCCCAAGCGTCATCACATATCAAGATAGAATTGAATTTCTCATCGAGCCAGTCAGATAGAAGTCATCAAAGCTTGGGAAATAAATCAATACACCATCTACATGAGAAAGCCTGCACAATGCCACAAAGCAATGCGTTTGTAGTATCCAAATCAATATGATGAAACGATTGAAAGTAAAATGAGACACTCCATCAGATTCATATTTTCGCTGGCAGAGCCCGTAGTGACATCAAATGAGTCTGCAGACTGACTTCTGAGGAGAGCTATAGCAAGCTGGTGGTTTTATCTAAGGAGATGATCAAACGCACAGACAGATAAGCAAGATAAAAGCAGGGAGGAAGGCAATCTTACCTAACACCATTAGTTCAGCGCTGGAATAAATAATGCCATGTTTGTTTTCAGCCACACACTGATACATCCCAGCATCTGACCGGTCTAACTCAGCTATAGAGAGGGCCCCATTTTCGATTTGCATCCGGCTCTGTAGAGGAGAGAGAGGCAGTTCTGCATATCCATTGCTAGGCCAGTCTATTATGTCCAAAGGCACAGGGGCAATTACTGGTACACCATGAAGGGATGAGGACAGCGGGAGAGGAGAAATAGAAGCACGCCTTTATAGCCTTGTATCGTTCTATGCCCATGTGGGTTGGTTTGGGATGGGGGAAGGGATGAGGAGGCAGTGGTGAAAAACTGCTGACCTGCAACTTAGATGCAAAGAAAATAAGCAATGTTGACAATAGCAGCAGTAGCACATTAATAAGTCATTCATTTTCTCTGGCTATTCAATTGGAAAAGCCACGAGGACAGGTCTGCTGATGTCTTACTCACAGTGAATTTTAACCCAATCAGCTGTTCAGAGATCCTGAACACAGCACACAGCAACACTGGGCTGCTAGTTTGATCTGTCAGTGGCAGTGGTCTCTCAGGTCGCATTCATCACCGTAGATGCACATGGAGAACTGGGGCTTCGTCGGGAAAACCCGGTCATGGGGTACAAATTCACCAAATTCTCACATAGATGCCATATAAACACTTAATTTTTTAGAGCGAACCAAATCTTAACACCTATTTTGTGTTTCATAGCCTCTTGTATAGTGATAGCCATGTCAACATCTAAATATTTTGTTTTCTCCGTTGTCAACAGACTTTAAAAGGTAATAATTAATATCTATACATCTAACAGACATAAAGAGAGGCTGGTAGCAGCTTAAGCTCAAGTCCATGTGCATCCACGCTATGACCAGTCTTGCAGGTCTCCATACCTCAGGCACTATATTCTCCCCATTCTTCAGCCAGCTGTAGGACGGCTTAGGCTTTCCATTGGCCTTACACTCCCAGAAGAGATTGTCGTCAATGGACAGGGCTGTGTCAGTCATTGTCTGGAGCCAATGGGGTTTTGCTGTGAATAAATCAAAGGACTGCCTTTACAAAGACCACTACATTTTAAATCTGAACGTATTAGAAGGGGTGATGTCAGCAATCATACAGCCAAGCAACAAGGCAGCAGGCTTACCATTAATCATGAAAGTTCCAACTTAGCAACTGTATTATCAGCAATAATAAGAAATAAGGCTTAGTAAATAGTAATAAGAACGATGTTCCTACCGGAGATGATGGTGAATACATATTATGTGCTGCATGTGTGCCAAAAAAAACCCAAAAAGCTTTTCAGAAGGAGTCTGAATACTGAGTGGAAATGAATTATCAGGAGCCTCTAAAATAATATCCGCTTTATACCTTTACTGCCGAGATGAATATCCTTTCATTTTATGCCAACACTGTGGCCAACACATTGTTGACAGCTAGGTTTTCTATCAAACAAATGAGATTCAAGGTGCTGGTCATATGCATATTTCCTGGATATGGATGTCTGCTACAGAAACACATTCAGTCTCTCTGGATTCTTTCTCATGTAATTTGAAATGGTTCACTTACCATGGAAAGAAATGCGACCCCGTGCAACGTTTTTGCCTCGGCTATTCTCCGCCACACACTCATAGGTCCCTGTGTCTTCTTGCTGGAAATTAGGGATTTCAAGGACGGCATTTGAGTTCTTTGTTTTGACTTTGCTAGGGAAAGGGACTCCGCTGGTTCTCCTCCAGCTTATTTCTGGGACAGGGCTGCAACAGAAGAACAAAAATTCCCCATGATGACAACTGTCAGTCCCAGTGATTAAAAGTGATTAAGCGTGCAGAGGACTCTATGAAGCAAAAGCCTTTTGAATTATTGTTCCCTACGAATCATCCATTTTCACTCGCTTAGAGTTCAGTAGCTCTGCAGAGAACTTTGATTTCTATTTCCATGTGTTGTTTTACTGTAGTCCTTGCCCTCCTATGAATTAGAGATACTTTGATTAGTAATGCTTATGTTCATCCATCAAATAGGTAGCCCCCTCTCATCCTCAAATCGCCTTAAGTAGCACTAATTCATGCTGGAGCCACATGCACACTGACTTACTTTCCCAGAGCAAAGCATTCCAGTTTCACCACTGATCCCTTTGCAGCTGGAACCGAATCAGGGAAATGAACTTCTATTTTGGGTTCATATTCACCCATTACTCCTACAAAAGGGAGACAATAAATGAACAGTTTTTTACATCAATGATTAACGGTACATACTGCTCACACCCTGCATTAAAGGCAAAGCAATAACACAGGGAGCCAGCAAATACAGGTCTTTGTGTGTGTGTGGAGCACAAGTGGCCAGTGCAAGGGTGGTAAAGGAGAGAAAATTGGAGGTGGTTCATAAAACATTCAGAGAACACACCATGGGAAAGGCGTGCTTGGTAAAGATTTATCACCTGTGGCAATGTGACTTCATTTTAGACTGTATTTCATATTCAAGTCACTATAAGAGGGCAAAGACAGCTCTTCTGAGAAACAGTAGTATGCCCTTTACTATTATCAATTACAACCCCACAGTCTGACAGTAATAGCTGATTTAGGGGATTGTGCATGTTTTCAGATTTAAGGTCACTAAAGACTCTGCAAAGCTGTGATAAGTGATGACATCTCCCTCGGTGTACAAAACATTCCTAATATTGAATTGCACCCCATTTATCAATCCATGTCTGCGATTAGAATAATAATCTGTGACATTTTCATGTTTGTTTTGCTACTCACCATTTAAACGCCTTTACACTATAAGATATGCAACATTAAACAATATGCCACCTACAGTACTTCTACAAATGATGGTGAAAGTAAAACTCAGAGCAGATAAGTTTTTAGTCCTAATATTCACTTCTGCATGACACATTTGTGGATGCATGTGAATTTCACCAGTAAAGACAATGAAAAAGAGGGAAGTTTCGTCTCAATTAAATGAGGGATAATGTATCGTTTTTTAAGGAATTTTACCATCATTTCTGAGGACCAGTGGTGTAGGAGAACTGAGGACCTTCTCCCTGGTGATAGTGTTGTTGACCACACAAGTGTAGTTGCCCACATCTGAGGGCTCCACTTTGGCAATGTACAGACTCCCAGTCTCTTGGGAGACAAACCGACGAGTGTCTTGTTGGACAAAGTATGGGTATTCATTGAAGATCCACGTAAAAGTCAGCTCTAGGATGGAGAGAAACATAATTAAATTTAGTGCAGTGGCAGTCCACATTCATTCCTTGTTCTCAGCACGACCAATTCTACACAAATTACAAATCATTCTACACATCAGCCTCTGTGAAAGAAAGTGGTTGGACAGAATGAAACATACCTCACTGCAGACATATAATGTGAGCATATCACATAATTTTCCTTCTCTTATCTTAGTTTCCTTCTGAGATACCAATACATGATGACTGTAATAGTTATCAGTGCAAAAAAAGAGTGGATCTAAGGAAAGGGAGCGAAACAAAATGCATTACATCGCCTCACTGGCCCTCCCCTGACACATGGCCTCCATTCCTCGGGTCCCTGAGTGACTTGGTACATGGGTGGGTGGATGGATGGGGGTAAGGATACGTTGATGCTGGGGCATCCTCCAGGTCTGACTCATGCATGCCATGCTCCTTCTCAAGCAGCAGGTCTAACTTAAGAAAGGAGATACCTGCCATGATGCATTACTGTGCCATTTTGAGAAGAGCACACTGCGCAGATTTGCAGAAGCGAAGAGATGCTCTGTGTAATCTACCACTTTGGGGGTGAGGGGTTTGGAGTCAAAAGGTGTATGCAATGGCTGTCAATCAAGTCCGGTCCCCCCGAGGGAGCAAGCCTCCGAGCTTTAGATGGAATTGAGTCTCCGAGGTGGGTGCATCGATGCAGATTGAAACTCGTTCTGATTAAGCAAGCAGGAGCAGGGTATCCCTGACTCTGAGCTATGTGGCCGTAATGAGCAGTGATAGCAATTGTCAAGCAAGTGTAAGTCAAGGGACGAGTGGAAATACAGTGCAACAACCTCTCTTATTGTTGAACACAATGGCTTTCATGCAACAGAAAAAGTTACTAATATGCCATGGCTGTGACACAAAAAAGGAAACATTCCATAATTGAGCCCTCCAGAGTAAACACATATTTATCACGGAGCACAAAAGTAATGCAATTACTTTAGTTTGCAACAATATTTCATTTGTGTCCATGTCATGCAATAACTAATGTGCTAGTGGAGGAAAAGTCTATTGCAGGCTTCAAAGCCAGTGAGGTGGAATGAAAACCTGCAGGAATACCTTATAGTTGCTAGATAATAAAGGCTCATTGGAGTCCAACATTATGTACAACAACCGTGCCTCAAAATGCATTCGACAGAGAGAGAAGGAAGAGACAGAGACAGCATGCTCAGCACTGCTTTACTTTCATTTACTTGTGAAAATGTGAGAAAACACAATAGTGCTATGGTAACAGCAGCCAACCGAGTATAAGCTTATGTCCGAGTGGATCGCTGTCAAACTGTATTTCACGCGAGGTACTCTGACCCATTATCCCATAGACCAGCTGCACAATACACTGCACTACAAACTGTACACCTCTGAGGAGTATTGGCCCCTCCAGTATGCAAGCTACTGTATCTGGAGGGTGACAGGCTTGGCGGCAACCATTGTTCATATCTTCAGTTTCTTGTGGATGAACACAGGGAGGTGAGGCTAAACAGGGAAAAAAATAAATAATAACGCTGTGATGCTAACAAACATGAAGAAATACCCCCACAAGAACCTGGATTGGCTGTGTGTATCCATACCTAAGTATGCTGAGGAAATGATTGAGTAGATTGTAATGTGGCTGTTGTGAAGCCCTTTGAGACTTAAAGGCTATACAAATAAACTTGACTTGACATGATAGGTCATTTGGTGTGAATAATATACACATAAAAGCAAATTAAAGTAAGTTTCAAATCCCAATTCCAAAGTTTTTCCCTTTCTTGGCGAAGAGTGCAAGTAAGATCTCAATTATCTTATCTTCAGCATTCCAATTAGCTGGGATAAGCTGAAATCGATGAGCTAATCCAGGATTCAAACCACATTGCCTTACAAGTGGGTTAAGATTCCAATTTGAGGAACACATTACTCGAATGAGGGAAAGAATCAAAATGAAAAATGAAGAAAAAACAACCAGTCAGGGATTTGCTTAGTAGCTTTCTGTATAAGTCAGGGAATTATTACCAAGAGCATATGTAAACATAAATGGCTATAAAAACCAGATTAGCTTTGTGAGTAAGGGGGTAATCCTTCATCAAAGGCTGCCATGGGAAACAGTCACGTATTAGTAAGAGATGAAGAATGTATGATTTACACAAGTTAAACTAAATGTGTCTCTTTAAGATGAAAGTATGGCATACCCAGCTTGGAATGGTGCAAAACCATAAGAGCAGATGTGGTAAACTTACCTCCAGAATGCATAGGTGGCCCACATAACAGAACCACTCCTTGACCCTCACGGACATTGACGGCATTCCTCGCGGTTTGGGTTTTGAAGTTGTCAAGATCTGATGAGTCAAATAAGATCTTGTATTAGACAGCACCTCCAAAAAAATGAGAGATCATGAACAGCTAAAATAGAAAAAATGTTCTCATTCATTTCTTTGATAAGTATAGTTCAAAATCAAAAATACAAATCAATCAAAACATTTTCTAAAACTTGCTTCACCGAGGCATTTTTTGATGTTTCATTTTGAGCACTGGGAGTCTAATAGGGCAGTATTAATATTAATATTGCCTTGGGACACCCCCTGACAGCCTCCAATGGTTTCAAAGACATCTGGGGTGTTGATGAAATAGAGGCCCCTCACTTAGTGATGTTTACCCTGCAACATAACACTTTTCGCAAAACAAGAGATGAAACTGGATAAAATGAGGGGGAAAAGAAAACTCTTTGCACGGACTGAACAAACACCGGGGAGGGTGCGTGACAAATGACAGTTTGCAGTGCCAGGAGCAATAAGCGACATCATTATTAAATGTGGTGTAATCTTGCACTTAAAAGCATTAGCTTCCCCATCAATACTCTCAGCACAATTTATCCCCTGCAAATGAATGAGGAGTTGCTGGCAGACAAAACCTAAACCTGGGATGATAAACGACCCCTGGCTTCATGACTGATGGGGGAGCTGCCGCAGTCCGCTCTGTACTCTGTCTGCACCCTCTGGCTAACAGCCTGAAGTAAGCCTTCCAAACACAAACAAGAGAAAGTCAGAGTGACCGATAAGAGAAATTAGGAGAGAGAAGATTATGGAGAGAAGTGGGACAGAGTGTGGATAAGATTAATGAGCAGCTCTCTGATGACCGCGGTGGAATCAAACAGCCAAGTCGCGGCAGGACACCAAAGAGGCCACAGGAGGAGATGCCCGACTTGAAATACAGAGCCACTAAACGCACAGAGGCGATGTGCTTCTGATCTCAACAGGCTGCCTTTGTAAATACAGAGTCTATCTTTGAAAGACACTTACAATCCACAGCAGTGGATTGAGACTCTCATACCTGGTTGATTGAAAAAGCATATCAAAACAGTAGTTGATAATTATGATGGCTATCCTTTTGGAAACAGTGGGAAATGGATCACAGAGCTACGAATAATGACAGTGAACGAGATGAGGATAATTCCTTTGCCAAGATCTCACAAAGTGGCAAGGAGGGTAGGCAGAAGAATAAAGGACTTCACTGGGGTGGACTGACCGCACACTCAAAACTCTGAGCGCCAGAGGGAAAACTCGGCCACAGCAATAGCTTTCTAAGCAGAATCAGTTTCTAACATACAAGAATGGCTGGCCTAGGGTTTACAGAGGCCAAACATTACAGCTAGAAGATGATTGGTTTGGTCCATGGTGCTGACATATAGACATTCCCTGTCAGGTACAATGTCCAAAAGCACTACCAAAGTGTTCCTGATCAAGGCACTGAATTTTTACCTGTTTCAGGGGTGCCGCACTACAGTGCAGCTAACCTTTTGAATGTGTGTAGACTATTTCAATTGTTTTTACTGCAAAAGAACTGTGGGTATGTTTGTTAATTTACAGTAGTAGCAGTTGAATTTTGGAGGCAAGCAAAGCTAGGAAGAAGGCAAGGCATTTCTATGTTAGGGCTGTGGCCTCATTACAAGGAAAAACAGTCTGAGTATCAGCCATACTGATCTCCTAGACCTCCCTCACTGTGCATTAGGCAAGACAATAAATGTCAAGCAGCTCTGCTCTTCACCCAGTCCCCACAAGTGAGATTCATTACTAGGCTATAAGGATAATGGCAGTCCATCTCCTGAGAGGAAGTGAAAGGCTCTCTATCCTTGGGACATGATCAATAGCCAGCAGGTTTGATCAGGAGAGGAGAGAGGTGCCTCAGCACTGCCTGTCTGGAAGGTAGGACCCCGCAGCATTACTTTCCAACCTCCTTCCCCTACCAGAGGACTGGCAGACCAGCAGACAGGCTTTCCCTGTCTGATCCATCCACAATCTGCCGTATATATGTAAAAAAATGGCTGTCGATTACAAAGTTACAAACACTTCTTAAGCATTATTTGTGTTGGTCTCCTTTCAAGTCTGGATCACAGGAGCTGGCATATCACTTGGCAAAATATGAGTCAATTCAGACTGAGCATAGATGCTGTCAGACTTGGAACCACTAATGAGAATCAATGGAGTTCAGAGGCAGTCAGTAGCTGCCTCACCCACTGTGTTTGTTGCATCTGACATTTCATTCGATTACCATTTCCCTCTCGAAAAGCTATTCCCAGGCAATCCAAATGAGGAATTGGAATGCTAAATGAAAAAAGGTGCGGGCCACAACCATATTACATGCATGTCAGAGAGACATAGAGCAGCCACAACCAGATTGCACGATCATGTGTTTACACACACCATTATATGCTGAAGGTTAATGCCAGAAACATGTTGCAAATTGCAGGATCACTTACATGCAAATTGGAGACTGGCTCTGCAGCTGAGGATGGACCCCCATGTGTTGAAGGCCATGCATTGGTATATCCCTGTGTCTTGGTCCCTGTCCAGATTGCTAATGATCAGGTTGCCCCCAGACATGTGACGCCGGTAGTCATTCCCCAGATCAATGACTGTTCCGTTTAGTGACCATCTGGAAAGACGCAAACACAATCAGTAGCTGAGCCTCTGGAGATGCACACTTGCAGACATTTATCACGGGGATCGACCTGATTGGCTCGCCCACATCATGCAGAGAACACAAAGGATGAGTAAAAACGGTTAGGATGTGTATTACAAACCAACTCTGCATATAGAAAAAATTAAATGAAAATGAATATCCCCTGTGACAAGTTAGGAATAGAGAATGATTGAACATAAATTGCCTATGAGGGAAGCTAAAGCTCACTGTGTAACTTTTCAGAGGATTTTTATCAGTATAAACTAAATATATTGCTTTTATTTTAATGTAGGCCAAATTCCAAAACAGAAAATGAATTAGGATGTGTGGTATCAGAAATATGGACTATTTCCCACTTGTATGGCAAGGGTGGATTTTATATTATCTTATTTTTTCACTTTTTGACTCAATGCCTTTATGACACCTTTATATTGCATTGTCTACAGACCATTTCCTATGGCTTTGTAGAGATCCTTCTAATGAAAGGTCATAAGATACTCAATCATTTCAACTCATAAAAACCTAGGAAGTAACAACTATCAATTTCAGCTATCAATATCAAGAAAAAACACTGAATATTGTTCTCCCGCTGCAATCCAACACTATAGGTAATTCACTGCAAATGTCATTGCCAGAAAGTAAAAAGGAACCTACAGTATGTCTATATGAAGTATATACTACTCAGTTCACCTTGATGGATTATACTGTATAGCATCAGGTTTACACCGTCTCTCAGCAGCATATTAGATGGAGGTTCAAACTGCGTGGGATCCTAGGAGCAGGGGAGGATAATGGGACTTTATCTATCTCAGGACATGCTGTGTGAACACCAATCTAGCTGGGATGAATTAGTGGAGAGGTGATGGGAGTCCTGCGAGAATGTGAGAAATGAAGCATGATTGGGATGCCATGTAAGAGTCTGTCTGAGCAATGCAGCTTGAAGAACGTGAAAAGACAATTCCAATGATAATTGGGAAAAAAAAATTATATATTTTTTTTCCTCCTCGGCAAACTAACAAGCAGTTAGAATGGCGCTGACACAGTCTTAAAGCCAGTCATGACTCTCCATAGTTTCCTGCCTGACAGACTACAAAAGATGATTCTGTCTTTCATGTTGTAGCCTGCATTATTCATGTAACAATCTGTGCCTTTCATTTAATCTGACTGAATTTGTCACCTTTCCAAGACCTGAATTACTTTTAAAATGTGTATGTTTCTGAGAATATGTATTTTGTATATGTATTTTAAATAAAACATACGTTTTACTATTATATCTAAATTCCCTTTAAGGAAATCAGTGTTTTCCTGCATTTCAACTGTGCTTGCCATTCTCCATTTCAGGGTGACATAATCCTCAGAAGGGTAGTTCTATGTGCAAGAGGAGGAGGAGGTTGAATGGAAAAGGATTGGAAGCTAACTATATTTGTAGCCACACAGCATGATTGAAATTAATGGGAGAGGATGGTGGGCCCCTGAACAGATCACACAACCCTGGAACAGAAAACTGGCTGGGCATGAGGGTGTCTTTGCACCACCGACACAATCAGAAAGCCACCTACTCTTGCAGGAGGAACACCTGAGACAGGCTAGCGGCTGTAGTATTAGAAGACATGAGAAACCTATCACCAACACCCCTGTTCTGCTACTGCTGTGAACCCCAGCAAAGGTTGTCTGTGCTGGGAGGTGATAGTGAGGAAAGCAATGAGGAGTGCTCAAGTGAGAAAAATCAAGGAGAGCAAAGTAAGGCTGGTGTGATTTAGATAGATAACTTATTGCACTTTTACTTTAGTGCTGGTTCTGCTCTTAGATGCTTGTTTGGGGAGGAGATGCACTTACAATTTGTGGTGACTAGTAGTTCTCTTGCCTACCTACGTTGAATGCACTTATTGTAAGTCACTTTGGATAAAAGCGTCTGCTAAATGACTCATGTAATGTAATTTTGCCATAAGCGCCGGTTTTATTCGACAATTTGAAATATTTGTATGATGTTGATTGCCTCAGCCACTACCAAGTATTATTCCTCTGCTGTCTTTTAGAAGGACCACTATTACAAGCCTCATCATTATTTACCACATGTGAACAAAATATTAGTGAGCACAGATGACTGATTAAACTATTACTAGGGGTCCAAGCACCGCAGGAGCTGGAACCATACTGTTTTTATTAGGACTTTTCTTTCACTTTGTTTTCTGCCTTTATCAGGAGCTCAGGAATCTCACGTCCCAGAACAACCAGATTTGGTGGAGATGTTCCAAATCTCCCTGACTGCTCAGCCAAATTTTTTTTTTTTTTTTTTAAATATAGCGATTGGCAAGATGGTGACCTATAACAAGTAACTTTACATATTTGCCAGTAACTTCTAAGCTGTATGTATTCCTTCTGAATCTGCAACCTGAGTTTAATCCATTACACATACTGGTTCCATTTCTGCCCAGATACCGTTCTGCCATTTTTAATTCTATGCAAAACCTTATTTCTTAGCCATTTCTTCCACAAAGCAATTTCCAATAAATGGTGCGCACAGCGTATTTGGACTTTTGAAATTCCAAACTGTTTTACTATGACATACAAACCAAGGGATACAGTATGTGAATTTTTATATGCTTAAGCTAGAGCAATTATGTTTGGGATGGGCTCCAGAGTGTCAGATCACATAGTCGCACTCCATAATTCCACCATCACGGCAACCTTGCAATAACACTTTTTTTTTTTTTTTATTACTCCTGCAAAAATGGGCACTAGAAAACATATTTCAAGTGCCTACATCACGCCTATTCAAGACAATTGTGATGTACATAACTATTTGGTCAAGACATACAAATGAAGTTGACGTGAAGCTAAACATTTAATCCTAGAGCAGTCAGACTTCACACACACAAATTTGTCTCAAGACAATCTCATGGGTTTTCAAAATTGATTTTGAAAGTTTCATTGATGAATCAGATTCATGAAGATTCCCGATTTCCTTTAGTAAGATGCCAAAATGTGTTGAGCCTATCCATCTATATGCTACTCTTACCTGTTAGATACAGTGCATACGGAAAGTTTTCAGACTCTTTCAAGTTTTCCACTTTGTTATGTTTCAGACTCATCTTAAAATGGATTCAATTTTTTTTCTCATCAATCTACACACAATATTCCACAATGACAAAGCAAAAACAGGTTTTTGGGGTGTTTTGTTAATTTATTAAAAATAAAAGACTGAAATATACCATTTACAAAAGTATTCAGACCCTTCACTTAGTACTTGGTTAAAGCACCTTTGGCAGCAATGACAGCCTCAAGTCTTCTTGGAAATGATATAAGCTTGGCACACCTTTCTTTTGGAAGTTCCTCCCATTCTTTTTGGCAGGTTGGATGGGGAGCGTCAGTGCACAGCCATTTTCAGATCTCTCCAGAGATGCTCTATTGGGTTTAGGTCCGGACTCTGGCTGGCCCACTCCAGGACTTTCACAGAGTTTTCCCGAAGCCACTGCTGTGTTTTCTTGGCGGTATGCTTCGGGTTGTTGTCTTGTTGAAATGTAAACCTTCGCCCCAGCCTGAGATCCTGAGCACTCTGGAAAAGGTTTTTACTCAGGATTGCTCTATATTTTTCAGCATCCATCTTTCCCTCTATCCTGACTAGTCTCCCAGTCCCTGTCGAGGAAAAACATCCCCACAGCATGATGCTGTCACCATCCTGACTGTTGGGATGGTATTAATGAGGTGATGTTCAGTGCCTGGTTTCCTCCACACACACACTGTTGGGAATTGTGGCCAAATAGTTCAATCTTCGTTTCATCAGACCAGAGGATTTTGCTTCTCATGATCCCAGAGTCATTCAGGTGCCTTTTGGCAAACTTCCAGCGGGCTATCATGTGCCTTTTAGTGAGGAATGGCTTCCGTCTGGCCACTCTACCATAAAGGCCTGATTGGTGGAGTGCTGCACTGATGGTTGTCCTTCTGTAAGGTTCACCCATCTCCACAAAGGAACTCTGGATCTCATTCATAGTGACCATTGGGTTCTTGGTTACCTGTCTGACCAAGGCCCTTTGTCCCTGATGGCTCAGTTTGGCTAGGCAGCCAGATCTAGGAAGACTGTTGGTGGTTCCAAAATTCTTTTGAGAATGATGGCGGCTACCATGCTTTTGGGCACTTTCAATGCTGCAGAAATGTTCTTGTATCCTTCCCCAGATCTGTACCTTGACACAACCCTGTCCCGCAGGTCTACAGACAATTCTCTCGACCTCATGGCTTGCTTTTCACTCTGACATACACCACCACATGTGAGACCTTATATAGACAGGTGTGTGCCTCTCCTAATTATGTCCAGTTAGGCACAGGTGGTCTCCAATCAAGTTGTAGAAGCATCTCAAGGACGATTGATAGAAGTAGGATTCACCAGAGCTCATAACAAAGGGTCTGAATACTTATGTAAATTATATATTTTTATTTTTAATAAATTAAAAAAACACTCCAAAAAACTGTTTTTGCTTTGTCATTGTGGAGTATTGTGTGTAGATTGATGAGAAAAAAATGAATTAGAGCAGCCCAAACTGAGTATATTGAATCTAACACCCATCAGACAGAGGGGAGCCTAAGGCCAACAGAGAGCCAGGAGAACAGTCCTATTTGCTGTGGTGTGCTTCAGGCAATGGCTGATCCGGGCATGCACTGAATGAACTCTGGTGGACCTTGAAGTTCCCATTAATTTTGCATGAGGTCTCTTCATCAAATAGAGACTGCGGATTGTGCTGCAGCTGTCTCCAGCAGCCCACCTCACCTGGATTTCCTTGAGGCCAGACACCCAGAGAGACGGTAGTAACCACACACGCACACACAAACACACACAACACACACACATACGCAGAGTTTAGCCCTGATAATGGAAGTTTAACTGCTGACCAGCATACTCGCTACAATTAAGTTTGGTACTTATTGCTGTTGCTTTTTTTATTAAATTGATATTTCATTTGGTTTTCAACCCAAATGTAATACGATAAATAATCCAATCACAAATTATTTTGGAGTGTCTGTGTGTGTGTATGTGCATGTGTGTGTCTGGGTATGGGAGCTCAAAAAAAATGTTAACAGCTATTAGGTGTACACACTATAACTCAGGTAGCCCTCACTTTCATGTATCTGCTTGCATGCTACTGTGTACAAGTGCACACACAAGCCTGAACTAAATACATGCATTTGTGAGCAGGCGCAATACATGCACAAAATACATGCTCTTGTGTCTGCTTTGAGCGACTAAGCATGTTTGAAACAATTTGCAAGATCTATGCTATTATCTGGCTCCCTGCTGCGACTCAATTCATTGAGAAAATAACATCTTCTTATCCTTTACATCATACTATTTACACCCCTCTTACCCTGCACAAACCCATAAACAAAAGTAGAGTCACACCATCCCTAAAGTCACATTACATGATAAGAGACACCAGCAGAACATGTTTTATTCCTCCTATCCAATCACTACGATGCCCTTGATTCTGTATTATAGTAGATTCATAGTAAACACAGTGACAGGTATATTCATAAAGTGCCAGTCTGAGTGCTGGAGTGTACTGGACTATTTGTCAACTGAAGTACTTTTAGAGTTCCCATTCATATATTCACCCCGTGTTCAGACCAAACCCTAGGCGAGGCGGAGTCCAGCATTGGAGTGTTGAAAAAGCAATCACATGGTGTCAAGCTAACTTGTGGAGCAAATTAAACCCACCACAGCCATTTAATTGAACTGCAACCTCCTAAGCTTTATTAGTGTAAACATATGACTGGCGATAATATGCTGCGACATCTTCATTTCTTCATATCTGCTATCTGCACCCAAACATCCCTCTAACATTTTTCATCATCTTCTGATGGAACCAGGGCTTTCTCTTTTTAAATGGAGAGTCAGATTATTTTCTCTGCCTCTTCTACGATTGATTTCTCCCTACATGATTGTTCAACGTTGGTGCAAAATGGTGAATCTAAAAAGAAGCCCTTGCTCTTTGATTCTAAGGCACTGACACCAAAACCTGACATTTAACGATATTTTAGATGGCTGAAAAATACTCTGCTATCAAACTGTTGTAGCTGTGCTGGAAATATCTCCTGACTATGTTTGGCTGGTTATCCACAGGAACAAGAAAAATGCACCACCAAACAACAAACTGGGCCAATAAATACAATGTACATCACCAATAGTTGTTTTTAACAGT
>OOFE01030018.1:23041-43260 GCA_900323365.1 Monocentris japonica | reverse complement strand
AAATATGTTTTAGGGTGGATCTTTCCTTTAGCCAGAGATGCTTGCTCAGGTCATTGTGGGATGGGGTGGGTGACCTGCTTTATGCACATAGTCCATTCATGGCTCACTGGTACCAGTTAACCTCAACTATGACGACAATTTGACAACACTGACCAAACTGTTGGCAGTGTCATTTAAAATATTGTAAGGCTCAATTTTCCTAATGGACACCAAGCCAAATCTATCTATGTATTCTTAATAATTATTGTAAATGAGGAGATTGTGTATGGACCCTTTTGCTTGGCATACCTAATATACAAATATTATTCATTTGCAGGGTCTAGTCCGATGTATAGTTTGCAGATGCTGGTGAAAGTCACAGCATGACCATTTCCTAGAGGCTATTCATTCAGACATTTGAGGTTCTAATTTCAGTGTTCGTGAAATATATTGCCAAGCATTTATGCTTTCTATTTTATCATCAGGAGAAAAAGTCCTCTCCTTGCCTTAAGGGAAACAAGTCAAGGACAATCAGTGTCAAAAAAAACTGATGCAACCCAAATAAACCTAAAAAATGATCCCTGCCTCAAAGTAAAACTAAGGACAAAAAACAAGTGTCTTTAAAAGCATTACCAGAAATGCCAATCCACTGCAGTGAGAGCTTGTTCACTCAAATATCAATTCTTTCTTTAAGCCCGGTTTTATTTTATTATCATATTAATTGAGGGTAATGCTGACTTTAAGTAGTGGAACTATGAGATGAGCTTATTTTGTGTTGTATTATTATTAAAAAGTTGTATTATTATTAAAAAACATACAAATTAATTGCTTGAGTTACAGTTACAACAGTATTTTATATTATTATTAGAAAATTCAACTCAAAGACGCATCTCTTTTGTCTGGAACAGATGTTATGCTATCACAACAGGGATCTGTGGAGAACTGCTCTTATAATTTAAGTCGGCTTGCTAGCTGGGAAAACGCTGCACATCATATTGACAGCAACACATTTTACTACCATGGTATTAACTACTCGAAAGAGAAAAGCTCTTGAACAAAAGAAGTGAATGTCAGAATGGCTTAACTTGTGATGGTTTTAGACTTCTTCCTAGGATAGCTCAGTATGCACAACAAGTATAATGATACCCCATGCTGCTGCTCTGAGACCATGTTTTGAGCACAGACACATTATAGGAAATGTAAGCATTTAACGGAATGTCACTCACAAGGTTATTGCCTCTCTCCACTGCTTGCTGTGCATTTACATGATGCTGACCAAGCTACGAAACACAATCTACCACAAAAACAGCACCAGCTGCCATTTACAGGCAGACTCCACTGCAACGGAATAGCTAGGGAGATATCAAAGGATCTGTGGTGCAAATTAGTCACTGGAATCTCGTTTACTCTTCTAATGATTTCTTAAGCCGCGCACCGTACTATAAATCATCAGCTTCAATCACAGAGCAGCTTAAATCTTATCATTAATATAGTTAACCTCGCTCATATCTGGGGTGTTGGCATATTCATCAGTTACAGCGGTGGCTCCCTGACTCTACCGCTTCAGACTAAAAATTGACTCTAAGCTTTTTCAATTAGAAATGGATGCTCAATGAAGCAGTTACTCTTTCAAGCCTATCTTTTTGGTTGGATGGTACATTATCTCTCTTGAGCATTTATGTCCAGAAAACATTGTTCTTCACCAAATCAATAGCAATCAACGCTACCAGTACCCTGTTTGATTTCCATGGAAGCAGCAATAAAGATTTACAAGCAATTAAGCAGCAGTGGATTTTCATGATGTGATGGGGATGTAGAGCGGAGATCAGGTAGACGGCTTTCCATGCCGGTAATGTCACTTTCACGGGGTAATTTACCTGTACTGTGGAGAAGGGTTCCCTTCTGCTTCACATCTAATGGTAGCTTGCTGGTCTGGGGAGTTGATTGGTAAAATTAGGTCACTGGGCTCCGCCCTCCATCTTGGCCCTTGAAATATGACATCTTCTGTACAGGCTAGAGAAAGGGGAAAAGTCCATAGTAGGAAAAATTGCCTCTTTGACCTTAAGAGAAAATACTGAAAGAACTCACCAAAAACTATACCCAGTGTCTGGACAAACAAGATGTGGATGGGGCTGGTAAATAGAAATTCTCACAACTGCATGGTTACTGGCGTATTTAGTTTTTTCAATAAAGCATTGCTAATCTCTTTGAAAGGATGATTCAACGGCGGAAATCAAACAAGTGAGACTGAAATACAGCAGCAAAAACAAAGAAATGCATAATGCATGTAATTTGACATTTGCCCAATGCTTTTCTTTCTTTGAGAGGAGTTAACATCACTTGCCATTGTTGGGCATCGTTTTCCATTACTAAGAGATTGGCTATCTGTTTCACTGTATGCTACTTGAACATAGCCATAGGGCTTATCTGAAAATGTACTCTAACACCTAAAAAACTAATGAAAATCATGGGAATGGGATCTGTTTGCTCCAACGTGGCAAACAGGTTCCATTTGCCATACTGTCAGGCCTCTTTCCGTCACTTAATCATGATAAATCATTGCATTTGTCATTTTGTGATTAATTTTCCCTCATCAAAACTCTGATAAACCCTGATAAAAATGCAGCTAAATAAAAAATATTGCAAAAAAGTAATATTTTCCCCTGGTTACTATGTAAATATTTAGCTGGCTAAGCAGTTTGGGAGAGTTTTATACAGTTGCACAGAGCCCTCATATTCTACCAGATGACACGGCACAGTAGTAAAAAACAACATCTTGACTTACAACAAGTCAGTGAGCATGCCTGTATTTTGGGTCCTTACTGAGTGCTGTGATTGAACTGAGTGAAGTCAGTGTGGGACAGTTGTGCTTGCCAAAAACTAAATTCTCTTCACATCAGGAATGGGCATTTAAAAAAGATTCACAGATTAATGAATGTAATTGACTGACTGATGAATAAAGCAGAGTAGTTTATTTTCAGAACATCTATATCATACTACACATGCACCAATTAATTGCGGCCATAAGGATGCACTCATTTGCCAGCAGCTTAAAAGGAAAGGATGTGGAACATAGTCTGGTGCAAAATGAAAGCAAAGTCAACAGACGGCCATCGTAGGCTTAATTAATATCCTACTGCTAACAGATTGCAGCATGTGGCTATCAAATTCTGCAAATGGTTCCGCAAATGGTTTAAGGCACTGGTAACACGTGAGAGAATCAACACTCTTTGTCACTGTGTGATAGCCTTGAAGAAAATACCTTGAGAAACAAGATTGCAGATAGCAGAGTAAGCAGGTGAAAGCTTTGAAATTAGTGAGAAATCTGACAAGAAGACAGTGTAAGAAGTTTTAGTAATTTTGAACCCAAAACATTGTACAATGACCTATTAATACATGATCAAATAACCGATCACAGCAACGCCTGACTTAAACATCAAATTTAATCACTTGAAAGAATGATTAAACATCCCCACCCTAATGACTTGATAAGAAATTAATGAAATTACTGCTAACTTCTAAGGTGTCACTGTTTTCTGAAAAGTTGATGCATTGTGCCATAATACAGCATTTGAGGAAGAGCCTCCTCTACCTCTTCTTCATATGGGGCAATGTTTCAGAAAACGTGACACCTCAGATGTCATAATACTTTTATTTCTCAAATGTAGTGATTTTCATGGGTTTTTGGATTGATTACAGTACATTTTTAGATACGCCTGAAACCTCCTATTGCAATGATGACAGCACATAATATAAGTGATGGAAAAAGCAAATACATCTCTTGAGTACTAGCACCTATCGGCAAAAACGTTGAACCGGGATGTTATAAATGGAGTTTTCTGCTTGGAAGGTGAGTTCGCTTGGAAGTTCTCCCTTGAGAACTGGGTCTGAATTACCCATGAGCCAATCTGGATAACATTCATTGGGATTTACAATGTCATTTGCACAAGGGTTGACATTCTGGTGGAGTGCCTGTATTTCTCTTGCTCGAATCCCAGGCGGCCACAAGGGCAGAACAAGGCACAGTGGCAAGTAGATTGTGCTGAAATGCAGAGGCAGTTTCATTCCACGGATCCTGATAATGATCTGGACAAGTCATAAACAGGAATGGGATTGGGATCCCAGCTGTCCCTAACGGTGTACTGTAAATGTACAGTAGGAGGCAGCTCTGGGGACTGGTTAAGGACATTGCGGTGAAGAACAGTATACGAAATGACTGCAACTTAATCAGTGTAACCTTATTGGTCAAGAAGGTAAGATTTACTAAGGTTATTTACAACTGTTCTGGTTCTGTTTTTTTTTTCCTCACTAGCAGAGGAAACTGTATATTTTACGTGGACACTGTTCACTGGTTACCAATTGTAAGACAGTATTTTTGTTTCTAACCCACACCTTGGAGACATGGAAATAGTCTGTGGAATTTCTCCAATGAGGGGTTATATATATGAGACTAACACTGAAGTTGTTCGGAATCGATATACATTAGAAGTTATTAAGAGAAATGATGTTAACACACATATAACCTTAACAGCAAATGCAGTCCATCTCAAATAAAATGTGGTAAAACGCTTACCTGCAAGGCATCCAGTGATTGATAGCAGAACAATTTGTTTCCATGGTAACATCATCTTTAGTTGCCAAGGGCAAATAAGACTCTCATCCAAATGCTTGTGAATGGAATGCTCTCCCTTGAATTTTAATCTGAGGGGAGAGTAATCATGGATAAAAATTAAAATATTACAAGCATTCAACAACAAAAACATGATTATATTATTATTATTGTTAGTGAAAGTGAATCTAAACAAAGTATGTACTACAAATACAGCAGACAAAACTTCAGGATACAACCCAGGAGTTCATTTCCATGTGACACAGAAGAAAAATAGCTGCAAAATGTTTTCTGTTACCATGAATGTTTTTCCTCCTGCATAGCAAGCTCAAGTCTGCTTCTTAAAAGAGAACTGAGGGAGGGAATAATTGACCCCAAAAGATACTTCTCTCTCCCTATCTGACTATTAATAGGCACTGGCAGACAGTGTACTAGTACTCTATTCTGTAGAAAAATGCCACTTCATACTACAATTGGTTTGGTGGCCAACTGACTGTTTCCATTTTACTCCATTTTACAAAATTATAGCTAGGCTACTAAAAACATCACAACTTGATAACCACAATGATAATCCAAGGAAGGCTGTGTATACTGTTCTTCTTTTTGTATTTATGTATTGTATTTATTAGGTGGCCAGCTACAGAATGGCAAGACCACCTTCATTTTCCTACATATTACTATAATTATTAATAATAATTACTCATCTTGAATTACTCGTCTTCCCAATGGTAAAAAAAAAAACTGTGAAACTTTGCACAGTAGTCCATTTTTATGCCAAACAAAGTACACTAAAAGATGGAGCAAATTCTCCCAAAGGTGGTGCTACAGCAGCGGATTGAAATCAAATTTTTCTTTTAAACCATGAAAATTCAATGATACATGCAACAAATTTTCTTAGAATATCAGCCCAAACATGAGGAAACTTTCATATGCTGGAACCTATTGGCAATTATGAAGTCCATCACTGGATTTATTTCAAAAAAAATTTTATCCAGTAAAGATGAACTATTTTTAAACCAAATTGAAACCAAAATTCTAGACCAGACTGTCCAATTTAAACAATCTTTACTGAGTCACAGTGATTCTAACTGTAAATTGCACTGGACACAGACATGTCAGTATCTTGCCTAATGATTTTTTTCTGGAAAATTTTGGCAAAATCTCAAACTTTTCACAACTTTAGACATGTGTGTTGTAATTTTCATACCATGCCAAAACCTCTCTTGAAAGGCTGAACAGATTTTATTCATCGACATCAATATCAGCCTGACCGCTCCCCCCTGGATATAAATGGCACCTGGTTCAGTTCTACAGATCCATCGCTGAAAGCAACCTCACATCCCCCATCACTGCCTGGTTCTCCTCCTCCTCCAAGATCAGACTGCAGGGAGGGATCCACTCCGCCGAGAAGATCACTGGCTGCCAAGTGCCCTCCACTGAGAAGCTCTACACCCAGAGAGTGAAGAGCAGGGCTGGTAAGATCACCTCCAACCCCACCCACCCCGGCAACCAAACTCCTACACCAAACTCCCCTCTAGTAGGTGGTACCAGGCTATCCACACTGGCACTATCACTATCACAGCTTCTTCCCTGAGGCCATCCGGCACCTCAACAAATGCCCCTAGCCCCTGCCCCCCCAACGCACCACTTATATTAATTCATTTTCTCTGATACACCGGACTACTGCACTGTCGGACTATTACCCTCCTACTACACAGCTGCATTATATATTGGAAATTGAGTCTACATGTGTATTGTCAGTTATGTCTATTGGATGTATTTTCCACTGTCTAATGTATGTCTGCTGCCCCTTACACTTCATGTGAAGTCCTGTATATCCATATATCATGTGTTATCTCTATGCTACCGAGTCAAATACCCTCTACTCCTGCACTTGGAAATTAAAGTGATTCTGATTTCAATGACACTTTGAAATCTTTCATCTTTCTTCATTCGCACCTTCATTTATGCTTGCAATGGGCGAACATTCACGCAGTGCTGCATCAAAAGTCCTATCTAAAGGGTGATCAATGACCAAAATGGCCATTAAAACATGTCAGACCTGGAGGAGGAAAAGAGTGCTCTAACACTGTAATTGCAGTATCACTGGCACAGAAGGAGCTTTGCTGAAGCTTTGACCTACATCACAGTAACTGGAAACTGATATGCCTCTCAGGATTAAGAATTCAACCCATCCCCTCATCCTTACAACATAACCCTGTTGTGTGGATTAACCCAGTACTATCTTTGGAATCCTTGAAACCGACCTAAAATACCACCAGTGTCTTGTTTCACTAACTTGTATCTGTAGGATTATGGCTGTGGTTTGACATGAGGAGTAGTTGTTGGTGTTACTGCATAATCCTATAGTGTAGCACGTCTTTGTAAGAAGCCTATAAAATAGCATCCTGGTGCTCAGCAGTGACATAGAGCAGAATCTACAGGGGGGAGTGGCGTCATCTCATTTTCCTTGTGATAACACAATGGTCAGTCTAATGCGAGTAATTGTTCCTCATCTGCTGTAATTGCAGGCACAGCTAGATTCAGAGTGGATTCCTTGGTGTCTTTCAAAATTTAGGGGACATTTTGCCACTTTAAAAACCTATCACATTGGATTACACAGTTTGAGATTCTACTGGAAAAATGTGTGCTACATTTTTCAGTTTGAGTGCAGTAACTAAAATCCGCTGTCTGAAGGATCTATCCTCATCACCCCATCCCATCCGTGCAAAATGCTTCACAATCCTAAAGGGAAAATCTCCTTGAAAAGACTTTCCTTGCAAGTTGGGCATTATACAGTATATACAGTTCTGTAGGGTTAGACCGATATATCTGTTTGCCGATATTGGCTTTTTATGAAACCAGTCAGCATTGCCCGTGATGAAGGTATGTTTATGTGCCACAGCTACATACACAGTCTATGAAACCTGAGATTACATTTGCACATATTATTTATTTAATTGTTTAAAATCTTATTTCTGAATTAATTCTTTATTCAAAGGCCAAATATATCCCAGAGATTCCCCTACCACTGGATAGGTGTAGTGGGTCACCCCGCCTGCTATCCACCTAAAATAATTTCAGATGCTTTTCTACCCTGACAAGAGTAAAATCCTGGGGTACACTGAATCCTTGTCATTTTTGGAAAATGTAAAGATATTGAATATTGGTACAAAATATTGGCAACTTCAGGCTAACATTAACGGCAGGGTTATTGACTGAACCTTGCAGTGCTGTATATCAGCTGAAATCAAGAAATCAAGAGTGCACACTGAGAAAGCTAAAGGCAACCTATCTCCTATGGGGCCTTGTGGTGACAAAGGTGAGATATCATTATTTCTCGGCTTTCTCAACTGAAATGATGAGCACAAGATTGCTCTGCCAAATGTAATGAGGCATCACACTTTCACCTCCACAGTAGCTAAGCCCAATGGAAGTCATTGGCTAAACGCATTCCAGAGTAAATGAGATGACTTCTTGGTTAGTGGGGCTGTTGTTTGGCACATAATTGATAGGAGAGGTGGTTAAAGGCATCCGTTTTCCCCTGAGGGGCAGAATAATTGCAAAAGAATCTAATAAGGGAGGGAGTAATGGAGAGAGCTTCCATCATAGCTGTGTGCATACTCAAGAGTCTGTATTCAGATCACAGACAGGACACAAGCAACACAGAGCTAGACGAACCAATTACATCTGATGAAGCAAAAACTGTTTAACTCCCAAAATAGAGCACCAATAACATACAAGTAACACATCTACTACGCATCTACTATATGGCCCATTCCTTCATATGGAGTTACTGTCTTTTTCAACAAAGGGTACGACTGTCTGCCGCCATCTCCATTATAGCACTCAGCAGGAGAACCTGGGAGAGAAGGCTCCACCACTAGGGAATGACACAATCTGAATATACAGCTGCTCTGTGATTTAGCCAGTGAATGAAGAATTCAGCTGTGCACTGCTGCCTCCCAATTTAGTCCACAAAAGTCTACTTCACATGAACCAGTGAGGATGAAAAAATAACTCAAGTGATTAACAAATAAAAGCCTGGCTTCATGTCTGTAAGACGGAGTAACTGTTTGGTACTGACTGCATCATAACTGTCTGCATCATTTCTGAGGTACCTGATTGATGCTTGCTGAGACAAATAAAGGCTTCAAATGAAAAGGCATTCCATGTAAATGCCCACCAAGCCCCCCATCTCAACAGTTGTTACGTTTAGATTCATGTAGGAATTGCTGTTTCTCCCATTTCTCCCATGTTTCTCCCATTTCAAGCACATCAGACCTTCACACGTCTGACTGACATGTCACCAGTGTGCACGTATGAATAGGATAACGTTGAATAGGACTGAAGCACTGCAATTAAGGCCAAATGTGACAGCTTTTGAAATCTGTCACGCAAATGAAAAATTTATGAAGTGTATTTTGTCACACAAAATAAATGCAGCATTTTAAAAACAGCAATTTTCCATTAACTTTTGACATTTTTATTACCAAGATTTTTTTCACCAAATGAAATGTTTGTTTACCACAATACAGTAAACATCTGGCCTGGACATTCCACAGCCACAGAAGCCATTGTACAGCTGTGTATTTTCATGCGAAAAATCACTGAATCCCTGGAAGACAGCAGGACGCCCCCAGTGACTCCCTCAAATGTTAAACAAGGCTGCATCCCTCAGCTGCTGCCTAACACAGGGCAGGAGAGTAAGTGCACTTAAAAGAGAGGGACAGGGAGAAGGGAGCAGCGATCCATTTCTCAACCCCATCATCATCGTGGCACACCCCCAGCCGCAAAAACACAGCTGGAGGTCAAGGATGAGGCGAGGAATACTGTGGATACCCCAGCTATTAAAGATATTCGCTCCATATTCTACCCATATCCCCACATAGAGCACAATGTTTCCACACACAAATCAGTCACACAATGTAATTTGCCACCCTGACTCTATCACAAGGTTTTCCAAAGCAATTGTAGGTTACAGAGGAACCTCTGCACTGCCTGATATTGCTGCATTAGAGAATAATTCACTGCGTGGCTCCGAAGATGTTCTCACCTCTCATTTAGCTACTGCTTGTTATTCTCAAAATATGTGCAAAGGATCTATAAATAAACATGAATAGAGGGGAGAAGATTACAATCCCTGCTGAATAGTAGGATACTTTGAAGATGGAGCAGGCTGAGCATTTTCTCTTGCTGTTGGGTCTCTCTCTCTTTTTGGAGTCTGGGCAAAAAAATCAGGGTACTTGTGTGCAGATCAGGGGTGGGCCAATATTTGGCTTCCAATCACCAGAAGGAGGGTGAGGCTGGGCTGCTAGGATCATTTCTTTAATGAGAACATATAACACAGGCACTCATAGCCTTCATAAAAAGAACTACAGTTATCCTACAATACATTTTATAAGGATACCACACAAATATCACAGCAAGCTGTACCCTACAGGAATATGATAGTGATACCATTGGGTGTAAAAATACCATAAAGTTTGATAAGGTCACCATAGACTCATTATTGAGTACCACAGACACACTATAGGTCCCTATAGGATTATTATGGGAATATTCTTGTGATTTTTCTGCGCTTTAACTCACATAGTTTTTCTACACACTACTAAACTAATCTCCTTAAACAAGTTAGAACGCTTTTCTACTGGCAGACAATCCCGATGCTGTTTCTCCGTATGACTGAGCAGAGCAGCACCATATGGGTAGCGTCCTAGATGAGGGAAATGAGCCCCAACAGTAGAGCTCCCAGTAGAACCATACAAACCATTTGAGGCTCGTCGACAAAACGCAGTCATCAGCATCGTGCATGTGTGGCCACTATCTGCCACACACTCGGTACTCCGTTTTTTTTTTAACAAATTACCTTACTGGGAAAATGTATATATTTAAAGATAAGGATCTCTTACCATGTGCTATTTTATTTTGGTGTGCATGCGCTGAGTCGGAATTAAGTTGCGCAATATTCCACTACAAATTAAAGGCAGCAAACTTAGCAGCACATAGATGTACGGCAAAATTTAAAGGGAGGAAAAGGACGGGCAGACACACGCCGAAAACGCTTTCTGCAAGTCCCGTTTGTGACCGATAAAGCCCGGAGCTATACTTACTTGTTTTAGGATGCAATTTTTTCCTCTTCATTAAATTTGATTGTAATTCCAATATCCGTTAGAAGTGCTCGTGTATTTTAGGGTGCTAGTGACCGCATAACATTTTCACATCAACTCTTGGTCTCCCAGAAGCCAAAGAAGAGGTTGCTCTCTGCTCCAATAGTCGCAGTCCGTGCGCTCTGCACTTAGTCTGAGCCCCGTCTAAGTGCGTCTCTTGCGTTTCTGAGCGAGAAGATGCGCCTCTGTGTATATTCCCCGATCAATGAATTAGCTGGGTTAGGATGATAGGCGCCTAACCGAATTGCTCTTCGACCTCCGACCGACCAAGCATGTATTGCACTCCACAAGGTGCTGCCAAGAAGGAGAGGACAGTGGCGCCTCTGAGCTGAGATTCACATCGTGCGCGTCCCCGGGCTCCGGTCTCTTTGTGCGCATGGAAGAAGCGCCCACTGGTGACGCTTTGAAAACACCCATCGCAGCACACAGTACAATGCGCCACCAACCTATGGACACTTGCCATCCCAGACCCCAAGAGAGTCCAAAAGATTAAACATCGCCAGAAATCTATTTCAAATCCTCATCAGGAGCAGTCAGGACCTGATGTTCCCTGACCTGCGTCTAATAATCTATGGCATTTACCAAATAATAGACTATTTTTTGTCAATCATTAATATATATATGCGTCTGAAAGTTTTGGTAGCAAATGACATTCGATCACTGATAATCAATAGAAGTAAACGGAGAGGGTGTGTGTGTGGTGCATGTATTGTGTGCATTAGGAGAAATGAATCAACCGCTTCATTTATGTGATATTAGGCAGAAATTAGATTGCCTAAAGGCAGGACCACCATTACTATCTTGGAATTACAGCTAAGGCCTTCCTGTGGGGGTTAAATAGCAGGGTTCATCTGAAAACATTATACTTAAAAGTAAGCTTGAGACTGCAACACTTGAAGGCAGAGGGCCACTTACAGGTTCTATGAAGCTTTTTGGTCTATTAAGACTGTTTCACCGAATTAACTTTCATTGTGTTTATGATGCAACCATCAGAAATCATACAGATTTTGGAGAAAATTATCCCAGGTCCTTTCAAGGTCTTAGTAACTCTAGGAATGAACATATAACTTAAGGACACTTGAGGCCATTTCTGCAAAGCTACAATCCTTTGATATTATCAGCTCACAATTTAGCTGTCAGGCATGCTGAAATCACACAGAAGATTTGATACTCCCAGTTCTCAGGACTCCAATGTGAATGCACATTGTCCCTACATTGGGAAGATATTATTCTGTTTATCACAGGCTTATTACACACATTTGAGTTGACGTGAGGGTTTCATGTCTTGACTTGGCACACTCAGAGACACACACCCTCAAAAATTCACAACTACAATCTTTTAAGTGCCCCAAAAGTTAATATCCGTTGGAGGAAAAGGTCCCCTTGATCAAAGTGTATCTGTAAATTTACAGTATAGCAGGTTTTGCGAAAATAACATAAAAGGTCCCAAGAATCATATCTAACATTAGTTTGTCATTTTAACATATTATAAAGTGTAGTGTATATCCTAGAAATACGAGCATGGGGATGCATGGCATATTTTTCACTGTCAATACGGATACAGAAGACTAAACAAAGTGCTGTCCGATACTGAGTACCAATTCAATCCATCATTTTTATTGAATAATTGAGAGTTAGCCGATTAGTTTGGGGTCAATGGACAAAAACTATGTTTTAAATAACACTGACTCATTACTGTAACTGAGCAGTGTTTTGTGTATTTGTAATTTTTTCAGTATTTTCACGTTCACTTGAGTATGTTTTGATTGAATTTGGTACATTTTAAACCACATCCAATAGCTACAGAGTATAACATAAAGCATTGCATCAGAAACTGGTCAATCGTAAATTGCATCTGCACCAAGCCTGCACGAGCATGTGGAGGAAAAGTTTAGTTAACTAAATTCTCAAATGTATCTATGATAGTAGCTTAGTTAACATTAGCCAAAAGTGTCACCCATCCAGCTACTGTATTATTGATTTGAGTTAGCCTCGTTGTTGTCTAGCTAGCTCACAAGCTTTGTTAGCTAGCTGGATAGATAATAGGAAAAGAAACATCAATGTGGTAATGTTAGTGTAGCCGACAACCGGCTCTGGTTGCTGTTTAATCCTGTTATTTTGAGATTACAACTTCATTATTTCATTTACTTGAGATAACATCTGAGTAAACCCTAAACCCAATGATAAAACATAAAGTGCTATTCTCACAAGTGGATGCTGTTACACCTCACACATGCTACTACGCAGAGGTACGAGCTGGCAGTAATAGCACAAAAAAATAGGGAACGCTGCCAAGCCTAGAGCTCACCAAGCTCAAAACTTTCCGTCAGCCTGGGAAGACGGCTTCAGGTGAATTTCATTCTCCTGATCACTTTTCTCTTGTCGTCTTCTCTCGATCTTACCTCCCATTGGGTGTCATTTTTCTAACAGTATGTCCAAGTGAGTGACAAAGTATATAGTAGCATGAGAAATATTTGAAATATTGAGATGCATAAAAAGTGCAAATAAAAATGTTATAGAAGAGTGGGTAATTTATTTGAAACTGAATATTTATTCTTTTGATTTGATATAAGCTAAAACATAACGCATTGTTGTTGCATTTTCAAGCCCTTGCAACGTGAGAAAGATATTGTTTCCTAAAACCATTCGTAACTCAAGTAGTGTGTGAAATCTCTCGTTCGTTCACAACTTCCTGGCACTAGTCGCTTTTTACTCTGGCCCTTATTGTGAAATAAGTGTTTACAGATCGAATGAGTATTGCCACATACTGTGAAATGGAAGTTCTGGGTGCTATCTTTGCGATGGTCAGGGTCAGCTGAAGAACAGCACCACTGGAGCTGGTAGGGACTCAGTTCAGGACAGTCTCCCTACTAATTATACCACCTTGCCCTCGATGGATGAAGGGGTATTGCTACAATGGGAATGTATGTTGTACCCTCATAAAGCTGACCTTGAATTGTCTTTATTCCAAACCCCGACTCCTTCACACCTCTCTAAAACCAGTAGGATGCCAAATGACCCTAATTAATGGGGTTAACTGTTTCATATTCTCCACCAGTCCCCCTAAAAAAAAAACATATAATGGTACCGCCCTCGGCAACTTTAAATATTAATATCTCCATGATTTTAATATTTATATTTAATATATCATTCAAATGGATCGTACCAGATAAAACCAACAGCAATTATCTCCACAGCGATGTATTTTGTGTGATGAGTGGCAGTTGGTGAAACGTGAGTCCGCATGTCAATCTCCCTTCTTTCTTGCCCATTTTCTCTTTACTGCATGTTCTTTCAAGGTTTCCCTAAACTTGAAAGATAAACCGGCACACCAAGACTTTGAAGACTTTTGAAAATAAGATACCTGTCTTTTGAAAGAAAAGCGACACTGATTTTTGACAGCAGCAAGTTTATTAGAGTAAAGACCTTCTTGAAACATTATTACTTGTAATCTTCCAAATTGTCCTTGTTCTACTAAACAGGTCAGGATTTTGTTGTGTATTTGCTGATTCTGGATTCCACCCAAGGAGCCTTTCAAACATTTGCATGTAACACTGTTCCAGTTTTTCTTGGAAGATAAAGGATTGGAAAACTGGGTTCAAGGGTTTTCAAAGCTTAGTCAGAAACTAATTCTGACTAAGACAGAGTTTGGTCAATAAAGAGCTGTGGAGGCAGACAGCAGGTCAATATAAGAGTTTACTGAACAAAACATGCACAACATGGATACGGCAGAATGCACAAATTCAACAGATCAACTTGGGCCTTAATACTGAAGCCGCCTGAAGGTCTTGAATGACAAAAGTGAATAGTTCTAATTTTTGGACATGACAGAGTGACACAGGTGTGACTTATGTGAGACTACTTCAGTTTACGTCGACTGATGCTGGACCATGGTCAAACTTAACCCTAACCTAAAGAGCTGTTATATAGCAAGCTAGCTCCTTCTCTAAGAAATTTGGTTGGTGTGATGTCAAGGGGGATGGAAGGCAGTCTTGTAAAAAATGTTGTCCTCAACCTCCTCAAGAGAGATTGGCTTAAACTGACTCAGAGTATCTAGATGAGGACAGGATACGTCAGTGAAGAAAATGAGGCAGGAAATCTTAGACCTGATGTCCTCAATCTTATCTATAAAGAAGGTTAAACTGGTGTCTCTGAGGAAACAGAGACACCAGGAGGAGTGGGGTTTACAAGGTGATCAATAGTTCTATACAAGAACCTGGGATTGTGCCGATTGGTAGAAATTAGCTCAGAGAAATAGCTCGCTCTTGCAGCTTTAAGTTTGATTATAAGATAGTTATAACTCCTTCCTGTGCTCGTAGTGGGCCAGGAGTTTAGTGCTTTTCCACTTCCAAAGGCAAATACTGCCATATTTGGATCTAGTTTTTAGTGGCACTGTAGCATCTATGGCTGAAGAACAAAGATCATTGAAACAATTTAACAGATCATTTGTGTGCAATAGCTGAGCAAAAATATTACCAGAATTTGCAATCAGAAAGGAGAATGTTTAAGCGCTTTGACCATTAAAGATGCAAGAGCGAAGAGTACAACAAAAATATTATTGTCAATTGTAAACTATGCACAAGGACTGCAGGATAAGCTGCAGTATTTGGTTATCAATCATGGAGGCGCACAGGTGAGGTATTTTGAAGGTACGAGGAAACAATCTCAGTAACAGAAGAGTAATATAACGAGTACTGTAACAAATTATTAGTAGTAATAAGTAATATTATTACTTTTGAAATGAGGAATGAGTAAAAAGAATATATTACATTTTTTGAGTAACACTGTTATTAGGAGACAAATGTTTCATCACACTGCTTTGCAATTCAACAAATTTTTGCCTGTGGTTCTCTGGTGTAGTAGTATTGAACCTGATTGGCTCAGTGTTTTTCACATATTTATTTGGCAATTTTGGTAGACCACTATTTGTGATTATATATAAACAAAGGCAATAGCCTTATGCTATGTTGGTGCCAGAGGTACTGTGAGACCTTGGTTGGACCTTAAAGTATTTTATCTATACTACTGAACAAGGTTATGACATGAAACATGATAGTCTAAGACTATTAAAGCATTTTTTTCTTTCCAAGTATTTCTAAACATTTTCATTTATCCCATTCATCCAATGAGTCACCTTCATTCTATTGTGAGATTGTGACGCACTTTGTTTTCTACATAGACGGAAAGCTTTATTTTGGGCTCAGCAATCTGCTACCCACGGATGCACCACACAACTATTTAGGTAGATTTGTTTTATTATGCCATGTTGAGGGAGAAAGCATCAAACAGAATTTGGTTCCTCATCTGGTGGGCTACCTGCTGGGATTTATCACTTCAAAAGCAAGCAGGTATGGAAGATCCATATGGTTTCACTGCTGCTGCAGCAGACAGCTCTAGACACACCAGCATGACCACTTTTAAATTTGCTCTTTGCTACATAAATCCACTTTGTGTCACAAGGTCCAAACTTAAGGGTCCATTAAACTGTGTTGTAGTTCATTTTGATAGGGGTATAAGGCATTACCAACTCCTCAAAATAGCAATGGATATTTGGGACAGCCCCAGCTCTAAAGTCAATTAAAAATCCCTACATTTCCTGAAAGATAAGGTTAAAGTTATCGGTTACACTTTCCACTAAGGGGACATGAATTATCGTTAATTTTCACACTGGAAAATATGCAACTATAAGCTGAGAGGCTGCACCGGTTGAGTGGCCTTTTCCTGCTGTGTAGAGTGGATTCACAGCCCATTGGATGCCCCCATGATCAAAGTATGACTCAATCATATATGAATGTTGTCGCATCATCAATTCCTGATAGTTCATACATTAAATTGTGCATTAATTCACGATAATTTGTAGCCCCTTAGTGGAAAGTGTTGCTAAGTTATCAACAACAGTGGTCAGTTGTTCAATAAACAGCATTGGGTTGAATGTGCTGAGGATTCTCAACTGCTGTAATATCAAAATGTGATTCAAGAATATAGCAGCTTTCACTGACCTATGCATGAACTTGACTAACATTTTATGAACACTGAGCGTACAAAGTACAGCAGAGCCATGCTGATCTGACAGAGAAAAGTAGAAAGACAGGGCTGGGAGGTTAGAGGGAGGTTAGAGAGGGATAAGGACTGGTGATCGAGATAAAATGTGTACAAATCAGACTGCCTAGAAAACATTAGCCATTAGACACCTCAAGCAGCCTTCGACAAACTAATTCACTGCAGGCAGCCACTGGAATTAGAGGAGGGAAATTGTGCAGATGGAAAGCTGAGAAAAAAACAAACTACTAAAGTTTGGAAATGAGCTTTTTGGTTAGGGAGGTGGGGATGGGCATGATGACTCACTAGATACACTTTATAGCCTTTATGGGGACTTAGGAGGAGGAATGAATAAATAGTGCTTCACTAGGCTGCATACAGCATGGGCCTGAGTGGGAAATCAAACATGCTGGCTGCATGTTATATCAAATGTTAAATGAAATACATTTCACGTTATATATGACCATTGTGGGTTAGATAGTGGGCTTTTTTAGATCTCAGCGTGTTTCGGGTCAATTGTATCATCTCAGAGCAGCTCTTTTCATCCAAAGGCTCGCCCAGGGTTGTACTCTTCCCCCACTCTTGTGTATTTTATATGCTTATGACAGTCAAGATGTTGATACACATTTTAGCAAATTTGCAGATGATTTTGTCATTCTTAGTCCCTTGCAGGAGAAGGAAAACACACATGGCCATACTGCTGATGAGTTTGTGACATGGTGAGATGAGTTTGTGAGTTGAATGTCCTCAAAACTAAGGACATGGGAATCGATTTCAGAAGGTTACAACCCATTCCCAAAGCCAGGGTAATAAAAGGCACAGAAACCTGAAATGGTGAACAGCTATAAATATCTGGGAACTGTTGTGGGTGGCAAACTTTGGTTTGAGACAAATACAGATCTATAGGAGCTAAGGTGCATCAGCGTTTGTTTCTCCTAAAGAAGATGAACTCTTTTTACCTGTAATATGATTTCCTTGTTTTATCGGAATATGATGAAATTTGTATCCTGGTTTGGCTGTTTTAGCTTAAGCCATAGAAACAGAGCTTGGTGAAAATAGCCAGTGAGGTTATTGGTGTGAGCCAGGCACGACTAACTGGAGTCTTTGAGAGATGTGTGGTGAGGAGGACCTATGCTATCCTCTCCTGTCCTGATGCCTTGTGGGTGCTGCTTTGGGAGGCCTTAATGCAAGACTAGAAGAACCAGGGACTCATTTATCCCTATTGCAATGAGACTGCTTAATTTGCACATAAAGTAATGTGGTGTCTCATGCCTGCGTACATATTTTGTATTTTGCAGTGATGAACAACATTTATTTACCCTGTATTGAGCTTGACTCCTATATAGTCTTATACACTAATGTTTGTCTGCAGGTTACAATATATGATGTGGCAATTTGTTGCGTGCTCTACATTATGTTTTTATTGGCCATTTTTACCAGTTTACCAGTAAACCAGTTACTGTAAATTTGAGATGAATTTTATTGATTTGAATTAAAATGTTTAGATGTTTGTTTGTTTTGTTATTAAATTGTTTATTAAATTGTCTTGGTGATGATGGAACATGTTGGGGCCAAAATATCTTTTAAATGATTCCAGTATGGATACACAGTGCTGTAAATTGAAAGTGTTTTAATTCATGGAATTAAAACATTTAATCACTGCCCCTTGCCTCAGTTTGTTGATCTACAACTCAGAAAAGCAGATACCTCTTCAAAGTACAAATAAATAGTGCATGAAGCCGAGAGCCTCCCAGAATGATTGCAGGTGGCCTTTTCTTCTGCTGTTGATGCACTGATTTTCTGAGACAAGAGCGTTTCCAAAGTAAAGCAACAACTGATGCCTGCATCCGTCTAAATTTGCCAAGAAATAAGGATCACAAGGATGGGCCCTATTTTTACATATTTTGGGGTCAAAATGACAAAAGGTTTTGGAATTGGTCCAGTAGATCGCCTCAGCCAGTAGCTGCGAAACGGACTGCAATGGCTGCAACGTAATCCTTTGGGGCAACTGCGCCCGATCAAAGTATGTCCACTAAAAGTGCTTGTTTTTGCCACTGACAGGCTCAGATTGTTATTGGAAGTGTCTGACAACATTATGGAAAGGATCCCTACAGAGATAGACCTTTGCTTAATCAGAAACTGAAGTCTCGCTCAAGGAGAAGTCCCGCTCTGAAATCTCGCAAGAGATAGGGATGGCCATCGACTTCAAATGCCTCAGCTACATTGTCGAAATCAACTAAATATTCAGCCATGACTTTGGAAATAAATTCTTGCAAGCAGTTCCTCTATGTAAACTCCAAACTCCAACTCTGACTCACGTTTCCACCGTCCTCTTCCTGCAAAAGTCATTGTAGCCCGTTTCGTGGCTGCCAGCTGAGGCGATCTACTTTACCAATTCCAAAACGTTTTGTATTTATCAGTCATTTAGACCCCAAAATATGTAAAAAAAAGTGCCCAGGTTTAAAAATACCGGCATTATCCTTTAAGTGGCATGATTCACTGCAGCGCTGAGCACAATAACCAGCTGTGTTTTCACATCAAGCTAATTGTACAGTGAGATTCAGATCCTTGGTAGCTGTGACAGCTGTTTTTCTTTACCTGCACAAGTGTGAAGGTTGAGTCAGGCTATGAAGATGTTCCTGTTGTTCCATCACAGGCTTTGTACCTTGGCAGCCTGCCACCCTACAAACCTCTGCCAGAGGAACTGTGTCATGCCCCACTCAGTTTGGTTTGTAGACAGGGAAAGCAGGGAATAATCCATTCTTTATGATAGCTTTCTGGCATGAATTTGAGTGGCTGTCACATAAACTTAAGAACAGATTTACTGTCAAAACTGTAATATTATGTATATCACCACCCATCTATTAAGAGCACATGCTTACCAGTGGCCCTACTGCTTTGTGCAAGCTGAAAATAGCTGTTTATTTGTGATCTCTGCTCGACTCGGTATATGTAGCTCTACTAGGAAAGTTTTAAAAAAAAGAATAATTCAAAGAATAACTTTACTCACAAGAATTCAACACACACAGATATTGAATCAGCAGGTGGTGGCATTTAAAACCTTTTTGTTTCTTTTTGTCATTACAATTTCCCTTATTGCAAGTACAGTTTTAGATGTTCAATAAGAGAGAGAGAGAGAAATAAAACTGAATAGACATTCATTATCCCAACTCTCAAACATTTTCCTGTATCAAAGCTGACTGATCTGGGCCAAATTCAGCAGAATCAAAATTACAATTATACAACACAGCTGGACACAAGGCCAACCCACAAGATCTAACAAAACAATCCTTTGTGCTATTAAAAATGATAGAAACCTGGCTTGGATATTAAAGGAGGGATGGGACACTTTCCATTGCAGATGTTTTGTTGAATTAGCCCCAAAACACCTCCACAACAGTAAATTCTGGCATCGCAGACCC
>OOFE01030018.1:6028-20108 GCA_900323365.1 Monocentris japonica | reverse complement strand
ACTCGCCTTTTTATTTAAATGCGATAAATATTTAATTTGTGAACGTGTTGCAGAAGATCACACGAGCACGCACAAAGGACCCTCAGCTGAATATGCAATACGCCGATAAATATTTCAGTACTCCATTTCCCCAACCCCCGGTTGACTCACCAGGAACCTGGAGCTGATCCTGGTGAGAATTAAACATGTTTTGCTTGCAATATTTATTCTTTAAAAACAGCGAGTGCCTTGCAGAATTGTTGATTTCAAGAGGGTACTGTGACTGTGCTTGATCTGGTGTCAGTTTAAAGGTGCTCAGTGCAATGACATAATACGTCCTCCCAGCTCTCTCTCTCATGTAGGTTAGTAGCACAAGACTAATAAGACCAATAATGCTCCCTCTAACATAATATCTCCCCTGCCTTTCAACACCGATAAACAGTATGACAGTATCTCACACACCATTAATTCTCTCTCTCTCTCTCTCTACACACACACACACACACACACAGTAGCCTGCCCTATAACTGCAAAAACAACAACTTCATAAACCATAAACCATTGATTTTACAGTGTGGCTATATTTTTATCAATCCATTTAATTTTTAGAGGGAAAAAATGAAGGCGCAAAATAAAGAAGGCCAGTAAAAACTTTCAAGGGCAATCCTCACCTACAGCGTCACACTGTACTAATTGGAATTCATCATAAAAGCCCAGCAATATTAATTTTCTGTAAACAATGAGTAGATTCAGTGTGGTGGAAAGCCCCATACTGAGCTGGTATGGTGCTCTTCCTTGTATGAGGGAATTCATCAATAAAGCAATTGTTTAAGCTCCCAGTAGGTTCCAGCACGGGCTGTACAATTTATGAGCAGCAGTACAAACAGACAGTGGATGGATCGAAAAGGGTCCCGGAGGCAGCCGGAAGAGAGTCCTTAGCAATAACAACACAATCAATCACATCCAGCACACGTCACATCCATCCCCACACTCCACAGCAGTGGATTCAAAATACATTCCCACGTTTGCATGTTCTCAGGTCTATCATCATATCTTATCGTGGTAGCGGGCGGTTTCATCACATGGTCGAGGGTAGACACGGGCCTCCAATCTTCATATGCTAAGATCTATCTATGTAGGTTCAAATTATGGTTAGACTGATATATTGGGCTGATATTAGTCTTTTTGTTAAATATTTGATATTGTCGTCCACTGAAAATATGATGGAGATTCTTCCCTGACAATTGACCACCAATAGTCTATAAAACCTTTGTCAATTTTGTGAATTAATTCTCCATTTATAGTCAGTAATATATCTTTGACTTTCCCTGCCATTGAATAGAGCTGCCAACCTGCCTAAAATAATTTCATTACTATGGCTTTCAATGAAGAGTTTTAGTGTCCCATGACAGTCTAAATGCTGTTTCAGAGGCTTTTCCACCCTGAGAAGAATACATGGGGGAAACACTTAATGGTCAAATTAAAAGATACTCAATATCGGCACAAAATATCAACTGTCAGCAGCTCCAATACAAAAATATCGGTACCAGCATCAGATTTCGAAAATTCCTATTGGTTGAATCCTAATTAGGATGTTATCTACTTACCCCATGAATATACGTATCATCATGCACCGATACCACTGAGCCTCTTATGGACACATTCAAGCACACATCAGACTGTGTTTAATGAAGCTCTCATGGTCCCTCGGTGGATGTGGTAAACTTCTAGGTCTCCCCGTTCACAGTTTTCATGCTTGGAGAGACACACGGAGGGCATGCACGCCTCTGGCGTGCTCACAGCATCAGCCAAGAATCTGCTCATTATTCTCACCATACAACAAACACTGTGGCCAGAATTAGGATCGACAGGCTTGGACTACAATTTTTGCCCACAGAGGCAAGGCCAGATCGCCTTCTGATCTATGCACATGAATTTGCAGTCGGAATGGAAATAGAGAAACAGCTCTGCAATTTCAATGGGATTGCAGCAAGTAAGCACTGGCTAACACGCACTGGTTTACTACACGCAATGCTAGGCTGTCTTGCTGTTCTCAGAGCAGGGAAGGACTAGATGGAGGGAATATATGGAATAGACAGATGAGGGAATATATGGATAGGTTCTATGTAACTGGTAAATCATATCAGCAAAGCTACTTGCTTAACCTCCAAATCAAACCACATACCGGCATGACATTTCCTTCCATAAGGCTCTCCCTTCAACTTGATATTACAAGTTGCCATCAAGTTGCCATCATGTTAAACACGTCCACCTCATTTCTTTGTCATCATTCATGTCTGATTAGCAACGTTCCATTTTATCTCTCACAAACCACACAAACCATGACCGATATGCCCGTTGACATGTGTTAATGATTTGATAGTATTCTTGAGATATGCAATTTATTTTCTACCACGGTACATGTGAGATACGTGCTTTAGGCTCGACACAGCTTGTGAAAAATTAGACACCTGTAATTCTTCTTCCTGGAGGCAAATCCCCATTATTGACATGTTTGTGACAGTTGAAGGCTGTTTTATGTTATCTAGGAAGATTTATTTAAGCGTTCGAATAGGACTTTGAGAGTGCCTGTCAGCATGATTCACAGGGATGTTGCAAAACTATTTCTATGGTGGGATTTTAAAACATCACACCCACACACACAACTCCAAATAAACATTTCAGTGCCTACACACTTTTGGGCATGTTGGTGTTACCATAGGTTTCATCACTGGATGCTTCTGTGATAGAAATCACAGCCCACTGACACTGGAATTTTGAATTACAGTAGACTTTAGGACACTAAACAGAGAGTGGTAGAAGCAGTTGAGCAATAAGCAATAAGCTGCCATGCCCACACATAAAAAGAAGAAATCAGTGGTAAAATTCATTTTAGTTAAAATATTGGAGCTTGTGCAGTAAAGATGTTGATATATCAATAAAGAAATGAGAGAGTCTGGTTATTGCATGTGTGCCCAACATCTCCACTGTTGAATTAAAGTAGAACTTTTACCTTTAACTGATTAGTGTCTGAACAACTATAATAGATGGTCTGTGCAAAAATGCAATGAGTTTTATACAGCTACAGGTGGAATTTCTTTGTTAATATTACCATTGACTACCGGGAGTCTTTCCATGACAATTGACACTGCATGCAGGGCATTTTGGAATATGTATGTATGCTTGTTTCATTTTTCGAATTGTGGAATTTCAATATATTTCAGTCAACCAAATATTTAATTTGTTCAACTGTGAATGACCTCCATTCCTGAGGGATTGGGATTAGCAAGGTTTCTATTGTTTATGTATTTAATACCAACAAATTTACAGCTCATACCGCAAACCTCACTTTTAACTGCCCTGCTACTGTATGGGAGATCAAGAAGTCAGTTAAACTCCCCTGATAGAAATATTATCTTTCGTCCAATTCGACACCATGCTTTTGAATTGGCTCGATACGTAGCTGTCTATCATCCTTGCAAGCACAGGACTCAAGGCTTCCAGACTGGGAATGGGACTCACATTGAGGGAAGCTGCACAGTAGTCCTTGCTAATATGACTGACACCTGTGAGACAAGCATACACCACTGCACCTCTCATCATTGCTTTTAGACAAACTAACACCTGCATGCTACAGGCCTTGACTGATTTCGATAGAAACGGGTGACTTTGTAATAGCTTGACTCCAGTTTGTGGAGAAGTGTGAGGCTGTATTTTTCATTTTCACATAGCCAAAATTAGATAATGATATGCTTTATTAGTCACAAAGTGATCCAGAGATGGTCACAAAACCATTAGTAGGTTTTCGTGTGAAGAAAAGTATGGGGCTCTAACTCTGAAAATTTGAATTGACTCACCTCATCAACACATCTCTGGTGTCTGGATGCTTTCCCTCTGCTTTCAAGAGTCACCCCCCCTTCTGAAGAAACCAACACTTAACCCCTCTAAGGTCAAAATATACAGACCGGTTTCCCTTCTACCCTTCCTATCCAAAACTCTTGAACATGCTGTCTTAAATCAACTGTCCTTGTACCTCCACCAGAACAACCTCTTGGACCCCCACCAGTCCGGGTTCAAGGTGGGTCACTCGACCGAGACGGCCCTCCTTGCAGTGACAGAGTCACTCCATGCCACTAGAGCGAACTCTCTCTCCTTGTCCTGATACTCCTGGACGTGTCTGCAGCCTTCGACATGGTGAATCACCAGATCCTCCTCTCCACCCTTGAGGGGATTGGTATCTCAGGCTTTGCACGCTCCCTGTTTGCATCCTACTTGACGGGTAGCTCCTACCAGGTGACGCTGAGAGGGTCTGTGTCAGAACCACACAGGCTGACTACTGGGGTTCTGCATGGTTCTGTTCTGGGTCCTCTTCTTTTTTCCTTCTACTCAACATGTCTTGGTTCTGTTATCCACTCCCATGACTTTTCCTGCCACTGCTATGCCGATGACACCCAGCTGATCGTGTCATTTCCCCCCTCTGACACACAAGTGGAGGCACACATTGCTGCATGCCTGGCAAACATCTTGGAGTGGATGTCGATGCACCACCTGAAGCTCAACCTGGACAAGACTGAGCTGGTGTTCCTCCCGGGGAAGCGTTGTCCGCACTGAGACCTGGCCATCACCATTGACAATGCTGTGGTGACGTCATCTCGGACTGCGACCCTGGATGACCAACTGTCGTTCTCAGCAAACATCGTATCAGTGACACACTCCTGCAGATTCCTACTCAACGTCAGGAGGATTCACCCCTTCCTCACTGACAAGACGGTGCAGGTGCTCATCCAGGCTCTTGTCATCTCCCGCCTGGACTACTGCAACTCCCTCCTTGCTGGTGCACCGGTGTCTGCCATCAGACCTCTGGAGCTTGTTCAGAAACCTGCAGCTCGTCTAGTGTTCACCCGCCCCAAGTTCTCCCACACAACTACCCTTCTCCGTTCTCTCCACTGGCTCCCTGTAGCAGCTCGCATCCAGTTCAAGACCCTGGTGCTAGCCTATAGGGCAGTGAAAGGAACAGCTCTTACAATTTATAAGTGCATGTGAAATGCACTTACAATTTATGGTGACTAGTAGTTATTTTGCCTGCCTATGTTGAATGCACTTATTGTAAGTTGCTTTGGATAAAAGCGTCTGCTAAATGCCTGTAATGTAAAAAAAAGTGATGAATTAAGTTATTCAATTAAAACATTTTGGAATAAGTGTGCTAAAGCCATTTTTTTATACCGGTTAACATTACAAAACCTTACCATTACAAATATGCATACTGCAAGTAGTCAGCAAAATCTATTATTTTAAATTACATTTTAAATTGGGGAAACAAAAGCAATCTGCAGAAAAGCTTTTTGTTCTTCTGTGCTTTTAAAAGCATTAAGGACTGCAACCAAAAGCTCTCATGTAAAATTGATTGCCCATGGGGAAAAACAACACTTTACTGCAAAAGAAGCTGAAAAGTTGTCAGTATTTCAGTGGATTTATAAATAGGCTATTCACTCTACTAGAAGAACAATGCGAAATTACATCTGCATGCAAAATCTCACCTTTCGCTGCTTGATCACACAACTGAACCATGACAACTATGTTGTACTAGTACACGCAAAACACAGTATATTGGAGTGAATGTACAGCAAGTGTGCTTATGTATACTTGTTTTGTACAGAAAAAAAAAACTCTCCTTGGTACAATTCGATCAATTCTTTACTCGGGGTAAAGGTTTAAATAATGAGAAATGGGAATTGAAGCCCTCTATTGCAATTAGGCATTTCATTTCCAGACATAATTCGGCTTAGTTGAAATGTCGTAGCTGTGAGTTTACAGTGTCTGTCTCCAAAGGTCAGATGCGTTTCTCTCTCCTCTGACAACCTCCGTTCTCTGACAACAGACCACACACACACAGTCACAGGCCTCTCTCTAAATGGCCTATTTTTCAAAGATTTTCACAAGATCAAGTAACACATAATCTGGCCTGTGAAATGCTTTCATGCTGTTGGGGTGTGTGAGACGGTATCTGCAGAAGCATTACATTTGCATCGTGAAAGCAGCCCACATAGGGCAATACTGTCTGTTTGAGTCAAACATGCAAACAGAAATTCCCATATGGCGTGGAAGGGACATGACAGAGCCACGGAGCTGACAGGCAATAATAATAATGATAAATGCCATGGGGAAACTGAATGCATGATGGAAAATGTGCATGATGCCAAAAAGGATTTCATATACCAGTAAAAGGGCTTTCAATTTTAACAAAAGAACAAATTTAAGGCTTTGCATCCATTATAAGCCTTTATAGCAACAATAAAAGCTGAAGGATAAATTCCTCAGAAAGGGTCGTTGCCTAAAGCCGAAGAATCCTTCAGGAGAGAAAGAAAGTACTAACTTTCAACTGTGGAGGTTCACTAAGTCAAAAAATTGGTGGTTCCTATCTTAAACTAAACAATTGTGAAAACAGTTTCTTTTCAAAAACAAGTTTCAAGAGACCCTTAGACAGTCTTCTGCTCTTGTAGTGTCATCGGAGCAGCACTGGGGATTACATGGTCTTGGAGTCTCAAATGGCTGCTCTGAGAAACAATTATCTGATTGCGACTTCAGGCCGAGGGATAAAAGCGCATTCAACCTCCGCAGGGACCTGTGGTACAGCAATACCAGGAGCAAACTCCCAGCTACAGAAATGCACTAAATCACAATACGCACACAGGGCAGATTCGACCAGAATATAACTGGTAAAGACTGTGTGAGTGACCAGTTAGAGAAAAGCAACTGCGGCTGTAAAGGGCGCTGTCTGCGAAGGGCGCGCAGCATCGTCAAGGACACTTCTCACCCCAGCCACAGACTGTTTGCCCACCTCCCCTCTGGGAGGCGCTACAGGTCTCTTCGTTCCAGAACCAGCAGACTCAGGAACAGCTTCTTCTCCTCAGCAGTCACCTTGCTGAGCTCTGCATCACGGTGATAGCAGCCCCAACCCCCCAGGTTGCCAACATTGGTGCAGGCTGTCAAATCAAAATCTATTCAACGTCAAAATGTTTGCTGGGTTCCCCACATGATTACCGGTTTAGCAGAGAATTGATCAAAATATTTAAAACTGAGTTCTCAACATGCCAGCGCAGTGTACAAACAGAAGCTTGACGTGAGCTCGACGTGTTGACTCCACGGTGTTGTCCTGCTATCACTGTCCACAGTGCAGTTAACATTAACTTCATCAAGCGCTGACACCGCCGACGTAGCTGAAGCCCGATAAGATCCTGCATTTTCTCATTGGCTCAAGGTGCCGTAATGCATGAAAAAAAAAAATCACAGAGAAACTAATTACCTTACGTTGAACTGGACACCAACGGCAGAATTTTAAAACCTACACAAGAAGACCGAGGGAGGCAGGGGTTATGCATGCTAATTCAATGTATTTGCAAGGGCTACTGTAAATGTACCATCCCTGACAGCAGCGTGTAGGAGGTGATCTTGTCTTGCGTCATTTCATCTTCTGGACATAATTTTAGCATTTGCTGATGTCTAATGCTGCTATTCTAATCATTCTAATAAAAAAAATTAAACAAGATCTCGTTTGGAGTCGTATATTTGTTGGGGTATAAAAAAAATAAAGTGATTACTGGAAATCCATTGCAACAGTCCAAGGCCTGCAAAAGTGCATTGTTTGAAAACACTTTTTGATACCAGGCACAAGAGAGTACAAATAGCAATTACTAGGCTCACTGATTTGTGACAGACTTTAACAGGATTTAGGACAGAAAAGGACAGATCCAGCACTATTCCGGTCTTCAAGCCTCAGGGGATGCCAGGGAACATAAACACAAAGTGAATCGGCTACCCCTCTCAATATGGTACCGCAAACAAGTCGTATTTCTGAGAATCTGTTAATTTTCCCCGAAATTGGAGGGAATCCTGCATAATGGTTAAATCCTGGATGGACTTTGTTGTGCTGATGATCTCAATGATATTGACAGGGAAGCAAGTGAATACTGAACAGGCATTACAAATAAAGCCAACACTATAACCATATCCTGTAATTAATTAAGGTCTACATTTGAATTCATTGGACCCTGTCCCATTTTATAGTCATATTAATCTTGGCCGTCAGCGTACCAATCACTCTGCTGGCAGTGTTAATTGTTTAACATTAATGAAGCTACAGTGGTCTTATGAGAATAACAGTATGAGTTGTGATTGATTAACAGTTAAAGGATCATTGATTTACTGGTCTTTCAGTGCTGAACAAGCACCATCAACACAATCAAGCAGCACCATAATGTCCTGGGATTTCTCCTATGGTCAGGGCCTGGAGCTGTGTCAGTCTGGAGGTGGAGCTGGAGACAGGAAGGCTTGGTAAATGTCCAAACACAACCCATCATGTTGTGTGAAGAAGCATATCACTGCAACAATATCCTCTTGCAAAAAAAAAACACTGCTGTTTGTTTTACAGCGGGAGGTCTACTTTTGTTTGTATGTGGATGACATGGATCAAAATCTGTGACTAATTGCAGTATCAGCTGTACTATAACCTGTTGATATTCTGTCAAATCAACATGAAGATGAACCACTAAAAGGGGCATTAAGTAATTTATGACTATCAACCTAAGGAATTACAACAAGTCACGTCAAGTTTATTTCTATAGCCCTTAATCACATGTACAGTCTCAAACAGCTTCACAAGGCCCACATTATGAAAACAACAAATGATGACATGACCAACCTCGACATCTCGAACATCTTACGGTGGCCTGGAACTAACATGGATAGTAAAGTCACATTTCACAATCGAGATGAGTAAGCTGGCTCATTACATAGATCCAACAGAAACATCTAATTGAAGGGGTGATATATCACACTGCAAAATGCTGTAGTAATAATAATACTGCTTGTGAGCAGTTGAGCAGTTGAAAATACAAGTAGGTGGGGGAGATTGAGAGTGTCTTGACATACCAGTGGGTGAGGAGTTTTTGTTCAGAGTACGAGAACAGAGTTACCATTTGGGTGCTTCTTATTTGGAAATGGTTTTGCTGCTGTATCTAACAGCTGTGAAATCTTGGATAAGATCTGGCATAAATATATATTGCAATAATGTTCATCCCTGTTCCAGTTCGGCCCTGTGGCATAGGTTGAACACACCTCAATATCACTTTGAGATGTACAGTAAAGCATTAGGCTGTACACTGACATGCATTGCTTCTGCTGAGTTCTGTGTATAACACATCAACTGGCAGCAGCAAATGAGAGGAAAACAAACAGAAATAAATACTTTACCTGTTACGTGACAGCAATCAGTGCATCGGAAATGTTTGTGCATGAAGGAAAATAAGTCAGGAGAGAATTATTTGTGAGTAGGCACAAGCTGGGGAAACTGGGAGTGGCCTGTGACTGGATAATGCTAAGACATCAAGGGAATCGTTGCGTATGAGCTCCAGCTTCTCTACATTTCTGATAGGTATCTCATGCACCATCAATGGCCACATCAGCCCAGACTCTAGATCCCACTACTTCAGCTTGCCTGGTAACATTGGCCTCTCTGTGCACTCTAAACCTGATTGATGAAGATGATAAACTCTTTGCAATCAACTAATTATTAACAAATCAACTAATATCCTCTTCATGGGGATAAATGGTATTTGCCAGTGGTGATTACTTGAGTGTTGAGCATGCATATAGTGCAACTGATGTTCACCTCAAACTAAAAGTAAAATTATGACTGTATATTAAGGGCAATGGTTATTCCAATTAGATATTCTCACAATTTAGAGAAGTAAATATTTTATTCCTCCCTTCTGCTCATGCAGTCAAGCAGAATATTTCAAAGCTCCTGTGAGATCAGGTGTTTAAAGGGATTCATTTTTCACAATCTGGGGAACGGGTGGTTATTAATTGGGGGGAAATAGGCCAAACTGAATGTGCTGTAATAGCCTGCTACTTACATTCACATCATCTCGCAAATAACAAACTGACATTGGATCTAGATTTAGCCCCTAATCACAGGTGCAGTCCCACAAGCCAGTAACCACCAATATCTGATTAATATCCATATGACAAAACAAGAATTACAGCCACTAAAAGTCAACAAGAGGCCATGAGTAGATTACAGCTGTGTTCATCATTTTGACAGTACTCGTCAAGAATGTCGGCCAATAAATGTAGAAATATTTGCCTCAAGACATGCCTGGACAGTTTAGGCCTTGGCCTTGTTGAGCGCTTTTGATTGTGTAGAAGTGTTCGTAGGTAGGACTGTAATGACCTTTTCAGATAGTAAGGTGAAATAAGGTGTGGTATGTGATAGATCGAGTACATTACACTTTATTTTCTACTACCATGTTTTAGGAAAACAACACTTGTTCTAAACATTATACAGGCTTTATGAGATTCCCTGTTAAGTCAGAATAGAATTTGAAGGACCATCATTAATAGCAATAATAGCACTAGTGATGGCGAGTTCCACTTTCCATTCCCAAAGACATCAAAAACATTATCTACACAACAGTGAATCCCTTCATCTTTTATAATACTTAAAGGTAAATTCCACCTCTTACACTGTTATATATCGTCAATCTGTGATGTTCGATGCATTCCAAGAGTTAATTTTGTGAGGAAGTGTTGTAATTTTCTTTTCTGGTGTACCCACTTTCCCTCAAGCTGCCTTGTCTACTTCTACTTCAGTTCGAAATGTCCGACATTTCCCAGAATGACTTTTGACATCAGGGAATGGATGTGAACTTGCGTTCAGCTGTGGGTTGTGGAGAGAGCGATAGTAAGAGCAAGAGAGCAAGTTTTTCCAGTCGAGAAGAAGGCGAGGGTTGCATTCTGGTCTATTGAAGCTACTGTTGGTGGAGAAATTGGTATCTCTTCCTTTTCTATGATGGATTTCTTGCTGTATGATTGTTGAATGTCGGTGCAAAATGATAGGTTAGAAAGAAGCTCTTGCTATTTGATTCTGAGGAGTAGATAGCTGAAAATTTTCTCTTATTAAACTCCATTGTATCTGTACCCGAAATATAGATGACGTGGCATCATGTCATCTACGTTTGGCTAGTTATCCGTGGAAAAAATATATCACCAAACAACAAAATAAGCAGAGAAATGCAAGGTACATCACCAAAGCTTTTTGTTAACACGCCCCAAAATGTCCCCAACATCATTGAAAGGCCAGTTTCAGGCAAATGGAGGATTTAGCCATGAACACACAGTAGTAACAGACAGACGCATGCTGATAATGTACAATATAAAATATTTCTTTGGAGTTATTTTAATTTTAATATTTTTTTTACAGTTATACATTGGAGCTTTAACTTTAACTCATTTCAGATTAGCTCTTGGATCAAGATTTTGAGTCCAAACACCAAAATTATTATATAATATTATAATAGAATAATAATGATAATATTATATATAATATTAAGTGTACTAATCGCAACATAGATGTGGTGTAAATTAGATCCTAATTATAGAGGGATTACTGCACTATCGAGTCAAGGCACAGACTCCATGTGGTAGAATAATCATTCATGATAATATTCTTACATTTTTAAAAATGTTTAAAGACAGAAATAAATGCATTTGAAAGACAATAAAAAAGGATGCTCATCAACACTGACAGCGGGGTCACAGCTACATTCCTCCCTCAGCATCACACTGAAATGGCCTGTACTGTATGTGTCATTTTCACCCTTGGGCAATGGACTTGTTGGTGGTGACTTAAATGCCAGAACACGAACACACTTTGACACAACCACCACTTTGACAAACTATGAACTGCAGGATTTGACTGAGAAGTCCACAAATTCAGTCTCTCTCTGGGCTCCCAGGTTAAGGTGTTAGTTATCGTTTTCGGCTCCAGATCCAGCTTTTAGTGGGGCTAAATTAAATTTGATTTGCCATGTTGCCAGTTATGTGACTAAGAGCACCATGTCACGATGCTGTCTGGGATGTTTCAGCATATCAGTGTGTGTCCATTGTATGTGCAGACATTTAATTGGAAAAACTACTTTGCAAAAACTCTGAGGTCAGCTCTCAAGTATAAAGAGAAAACATTTTCAAGAGATTTTCTTTCAGAGGGCAATGTTTCAAGGCAATGTTTTTTATTTTTTTATTTTACATAAAGCCAGTAATTGTGTCACGATCTGAGTAAACTGGGTGTTTTTTTTTTGTTGAGCAGTGGTGAACAAATGAACCCCAATTCAGGATACTGAGCATGCTTGAACAATGAAGACGTCCCCCCTTTGGTTTTAAATAAATGTGAAGTATCATACATTATGCAGCGGTTACTGAATTTCTACAGCTGTTCAACATCACCCTGGACAGTGAGATTGCCACCAAATTAATATGAAATCTGCCTTCCATTATGAATGAGGGCCAGGTGTGCCTCATTAAAACTGGGCTCTCTATCAGGAGAACCACCTACAGTGTGTACACACACACACACACACACACACAGCATGTCGAGTATGGTGTGAAGTGTGTGCTGCCCTTGCTGGTGACAGGAACTGAAAGGCTGGAATTCATAACATTTTCAGTGTCCCTTTTCTCGTACTGTTAGGATGTGAAGCTGAGAATTCATCAATTATTGCTGTTCGTCACTGTACACTTTTAGGTGCCATTTTTAGCTCTGTTTGAATCAAGCACGATATGTGACTAATGTGGTCAAATAAATCATGTTTTATGCACCGTCAGCTTACAGTTATATAATTACTGCACATTAGATTCAAAGAAAGTTAAAGAGAGACTGCTGATCTATACCCATGCTCTCGCTACTGTATCTGCAGTCTCCTATTTTTGCTGCTTCATTTTATAGCAGGCATAAGTCTGTCACACGGAGTGTACCGGGATATACTGTACATTGTCTGTCTTTCCATCTGGAAGACCAAGTTTTGATTTCACTGGTGGGACCAGCGGCGACAGAAGCCAGATGATTCAGGATGATTCAAAGCCCAGCCAGTTGATTCTGCTGGAGCAGCTGACTGAGGCGTGGGAACACAGCTCCAGATCTGTCCTCCTCCATCTGCTGTCCTGGAGGAACCACTTCAGAGGCCTGGCCGAGGCCCAGGGCAGCCCAGTGCTCTGCCCAGTCCATGCCTCCCACCCTGGGGCCTCATCTGAAGGTGTCAAGCTGACCCTTCTCTGGCACGGTGCCAGCCAGACTGCTGGGATCGCAGCTGAAAATAGCTAACCAATTCATCACAGTAGCTTGCCAGCAGGGTTTCTGCTGCATAGGCACTTCTCTTAATTTTGGGATCCATTTCAGAATGACCCGAGGAGACTGTTCACAACTTTCAATAGTACCATTATTTGATGTATCTATGCTGTAGCTGCAGACCTCCATTAGGATACTTAACTGCCTCAGCACCTGAAGTTACTGGTGGTCTCAGCTAACAGGAAGATCATTGCCGGTCATGGCATTGTAGATGGGAGTCCTTCCATGTCTTTTCATGGTCATCATCTCTACACTTCTACCACAGACAAACATTCAACTTCATATCACCCAGTCATCCAATGACACAAACACTGAAGTATGCAGGCATTGCTTTGCCCTGCTGCATGTCCCACTGACCTACCTCTCAGCCGTTACCACCTCGAGCCTGTACGGTGGGCTACACCCGAGCTGGATCAAATCCTTCGCCAAGAACCACTAGGATGCTGCTACCGGTCAGGACCTCAATACCCAGCCACCACCACAACAGCCCAACTTCCCAGATGTCCCAGACTTCATTCCAGTCTTTGGCCTGCAGCTGTTCCTCCTCCTGCTTCATCTCCTGCTCCACTCAGCCAGCCAAGCCAACCGCTAGGGTTCCCCTGCACCATCAGCAACTCATCAGCTTTTAGCTGCCCTGATTAAAGCTCTGCCCAGACTTTACCTACCACCAGCCAGAAAATACAGGAGAAATCAAAGGAAAAGAAACTAGGAGCTGTTAAAGCTTCAATGTACGACATTAAAATTATCAGTCTGCATCTGTCTGTGACCTTGTGTGTCCATGCCCAAATCCCTCCCGTTTTCAGGGACATTTTGGTGCGTTTGCTGTGTGAGGGTGTGTTGTATGTGGCCAGTGGTGAGTTGGGCTGTTGTGGCTATCCAGCACAGCCACAGTGCAGTCACAGAAACAACAATGGTGAAAAG
>OOFE01030016.1:32938-48293 GCA_900323365.1 Monocentris japonica | reverse complement strand
AAAAATGATAAAACAAACAGTTCTTGGTAGTGGACTCATGTTAACAACATGTTAAACACTAGGCTACCTATCTTTCAGATGGAGTCCATGATTTAGATTGCTTTGGTAAACGTAAATTAAGTGGCTCTGTGAAGGACTGGCAATGTGTGTGGAAACCTGGAAACCACACCTCAAAAAAGACATACACACTCATCATACAACAAGTGTAAGTAATATCAGAATTGTTTCCTGATTGATTTCCCCCTACCTAGACTGCCAGTAGGCTACGTAGCAAAAACCACAACCATAGTTACTGTACAGACAATATCCAACTCACCCACCCCACAACGCTGCCTTCACATTTTTTGTAATGATTTTTTACATTGGCCATCAGGACATTAGCTCCGGTTTGTTCTGTTATCATCCTGCCAATAATCATTTCTCCATTGCAGAACCAAAAAACGTTGCCGAATGTACAGCAGCAACAGATCTGGAATATCTCGAATCGAGTTATATGAAAACGATCCCATGACAGTTAATGTTTTTGAAGAGACTGGCCCGAGGAACTGCACGAGAGCATTTTTCGAAGGTTTACCAGGAAACCTGGGTATGTTCACAAGAATTCATTTTTCCAAGGGAAATGTTGTTTTTTGTGTTAAGATTCAGTGATAGGGGTATCATAATGTATGTGGATTTTTCCCAATTTTAGTTCGATGTGGTCCTCCCAATGAGGTGACCTTCAGTCGCCATTCAGGACAACTAGAGGTGAACATAAGGTGGAGACAGGAGGACATGAAAGTCATCCAACATTACTCTTTGAGATATAAAGCGCTGGGCAGCCTGTTATGGAACAAGGTCTGAATTGATCATCCATCCATACAAAAAGTCTGTGTTTTAAGATATTAAAATGTAACATCATTTTACAAAAGTTTACATATAGCGTAGTTTTAAATATATCATTTTAAATATTGCTTAAAAAGCAGAGGAGCTCCTCGACAATATAATATCTAAACCAAGATCAGAGCAGGCAAGTAAATGACTTAAAAGTTAAGCTCTGCACTGATGTCCATGTTGTTTACAGTCACCAGTGCAGTCCCAGACTGCGGAGAGGTGTGCAGTGGGGAATCTGAACTCCTCGCTGGCCTACGAGGTGCAGGTACAGTGTGTCTCCAGTCAGAAATGTCCACAGTGCCCGTGGAGTGAAATCTACACTGTCCCGCCAGGTCGGTGTCCCCTGTGCTTTATGTGTTCACAAATTGGGTATTAAATGTTATGGCATTTTCATCAGGTTACTGATTATTATGGGTAACATAGCATCACACATATCATATAATAAACAACCGCTGATTCCAACTTGTTGCTTACTTTTCCACTCCATGGTCAGAGAAAAAAACTGGAAGTATACAGACTGATGTGATTCATTGTTTCCTACGTCTAATTATGTCCTCTTTCAGAACTGACAGTGCAGCCTGTCATTCTCAAGCTGGAAGATGTTGATACTGCACAAAGAAAAGGGCAGCGGCTTCTCGCTCTAACATGGAAGGTTCATTCTTTTAATTTGAGTACTTTATCTCTTCATTCAAGTTTTACTTAGAATAAATCCTCTGTGTAGCAACTGTATCAAAGTGCTAGCAGGTGTTTCATGTGCTTGCATGTTGTTAATGATGACAATAAAGTTATTTATTCACCTATTCACCAGTTTCCTGCCACAGAGCTTGTTGAAGGCTACAATGTGACCATTGGGAAAGCCTCAGGCGAGGCCCCGCGTCAGTCCATCAGCACCGCCCATCCTGAGATCAGACTGATGCTGTCCTATTCAGCCTACCATCTCAACATCACTGCCTTCAACAGCGCTAGCACCTCCCCAGCAGTAAGCCAGGCGGTATTACCTCCGGAGGACATGAGTAGTGAGTACTCACCTGCATAAATACAGAGTTATAAGACAAAGAGCAAGATCATACACTAATGAACTGTTTTGTCCCCACAGATATGGGAGCTGGGACGCTGAATGTGGCTTTCAACAGCAACACATCATACACCATCTCTTGGAGAGATGCGCTTATCCAAAAGTACTCCTGCTTTTCTGTGGAATGGCGTAGGAGAGGACACAAAGCAGCTCACAGGTCCTTTTTTGAGAAAACAAACAACTACAAGACCATCTCCTTTGAAAAGGGTACGTAAATATTTCACATATTTCAGTAAAGATGAAGATTTGACTTCAGTGTGTTGCACCTCTGAATCATTTGTTTAAATAACCAGATCCTCTGGAGCCCTACGAGAGATACAGCTTCACTCTGCACACAAGACCGAACAAAGAAACCTGCAACATGAGGCGTGTCAACGACAGCGAGAGCACCTATGGGATCACGCAGTCCTATTTTATTGAAGGAAGTAAGTCGGAAGCCTCTCTTACCCAGTTTGGTTTCGCAGCTTTATTGAAAGAACGAATAGACCAAGACCGTTTGTCTCTTTATCACTACATGTTACTTACAGACAAGCTTATCTTCTTGTTCTGTCCCCCAAGCCCCCATCAGTGCTCCCGCTAACATCAGCAGCTACAATGTGACTCTGAACTCAGTGGTCCTAGTGTGGTCATCCGTCCCAGAGGAAGACATCAGAGGTTTCCTGCTGGGTTACATCATCCACTACGCCGAGTACCCCCAGAGAGGCACAAACACAGAGAGAAGTAAGCCTGATCCACTCATACACACATTTTTTGTTGTTTCACACATTTAATTGAACATTTAATTCATATTGAACAAGAGAATGGCAATTTAATGTCATTTTCACCAGGGACAGCATTTGCTTCACACCTATTGTTTGACTGCAGTTGCAAGCAGCCTTTAAATACAGTATTCTCAGTGGATTTCCCACAGTGCACCTGATATTTTTAGCGCTGCCTCAGTCTCTGGAGGTTTATTTCACACAAAAGCAGAAGTGTCTAACTACTGAGTTGCAGTAAAGCTCCAGTGGTGAGCTTTGAGCTGTAATGGATCATTGCCGTCTTGATTGCAGACGTTACGGTGGATCCAGGATCCGACAGCCACGAACTGGGGGATCTAAAAAGCGATACAGCGTACGTGGTTCACATGTCAGCCTTCACCCGGGCGGGAGCAGGAGTACGAAGCACAGCAAGCGTCTTTAAAACGGATCCTCAAGGTTTACAACCATTTTATGCATCCATTCATTACAAAAATCATAAAAGTGAAGTAATATCATGCCGTCAAGATCCCTTGAATTGTCCTTACCTTGTGTAGATCCCCTCGCCAATGAATTTGCTGTCTTTATTTTCCTCCCATAGGTTATTTAACTCTCAGTGGCGCTATTATAATCTTTGTGGTCGTGGCCACTGTGCTGATATTTGGATCTCCATTGTTAAAAAGGTACAGTATATCAGTCACTGTAGCAGCTTGAACAAAATGTCGCCAATCCTTAAATCAGGCTGAAATCAACCCAGTAGCAACTGAAGAATTCAAAAGGAACTGGATCAATATTGTGTAATGTACTGTATATTATCACTTGAAAGCTGTGGGAAGTGCACCTCCTGCAGGCATGAAATATCTGTCGACGTGAGTCATCAGTAAAACATAATCTAGCACAATTTGATTTTAGCCATCAATAGTGAAAGTGCATCACAAAAATCAAATCCCGTTCATGGCTTTTCGACAGGAATAGTAATACCTGAAGTAAACACAATGTATTTAGGGCCTCTGGGTGTAGAAAATGCAGAATAAAATAAAAAATATATATTAAATATTGTTTAAAAAAAGTATAAGTCTGTGTTCTAGACAAAACTAATGGCACATTACTTGTGCACTTGATTATATATAATGCTACTGAGGTGGATGAAGAGTGTACCTTTTTTTTCCAGAGCAAAACAGATTCTTTGGCCAAACATACCAAACCCGCGAAACAGCAATGCAATGCAGAAAATAGAAGCTTCCTGTGAGCTGGCAAGTATCTGTGTTTTTGATGACTGTAGGGTCTGTTAGACACCACTGGTTTCAACACTGGGGGTCCGTAAGCCAAACACAAAGAAAACACATTCACATCATAGATCATTTTGTTTATTTCACTCAGGAACTCCTAGACCCCGTCAGCACTCAGAAGTTGGAGGACTGGGACGCAACTAGTCTTCACATAATTGAGAAAGGAGCTGAGACGACCCCTGCTGACCCATTGCCATCAGTGTTGCCACATCTTCTCCACCGCACAGAAGCTGAGGGAGACTCAGACTCTGAGCCACCGTCAGCAGATGTGACTTGCGACTTGTTCCAAACAGAGTCGAGGAATGCGATCGGACTCTTATCTGACGGTACCGCAGCCGCATCCTTGGACGCGCAACGGAGAGCCTGTCCGAGTTCAAGTGACTACACGACCATGGAAATGTTTCAGCAGGCGATGCCTCAGAGCATTCCAGCCGGTACGACAGCGGTCAGCCAAACCACGGCACTCCAGCCGGAGGACACAGGCTCGACTGTGAAGAGATCAGGGCTGGACTACGTACGTCAGTTTAGTACCAGTCCAGTCGAGAGTAGCGAGGATTTTTCCGCTTTTTGAAAGTGTTTGGAATGTGGGACTTTCTGTAGCCCATAATACACACAAGGAGATGTGTTAACCAGGTGAAGATAATACTGGCTGATAATACGCGCCTACTTCTCCTTAATCTAGTTTCATGTCGAACCATTTCTTTTTTTTACCCCAGCAACGGTGTGTGTTTCTGCTGAAACAGCATTGACAGCGTTAACAATTTCTTGCCACGCTTGACTTGGATCAGTTCTTGTGACTCCGCTGCTGATGCTTCTGAAAACTGTTGCTTTTTTCTCATGCATGCATGCACGCAACACTTCAATTTCGAACTCTGCAAAGTTCCTCCTTTCCTCCGTGGTGTAGTGTATGCAGGAGACATCACACCCCCCCCTTCAGAAAATACACATCAGCACACAAAGATTAACACATTCCTCTCCCATGGCCTTTCTATGAGGTCAAGACCCTGCTGTGCTCCCAGGAACCCAAGGAACCCCCCCTCCTTCTCGGCTAAAGGTGGATTTCCCCATAAAGCCGTCAAAAGTGACACTTTGCAGGTTCGACCAGCCCGCTCCGGTGCCATTAGGAGATGGGACCGATGATAAGGGTCGGGGAAATGTACCTCCTTTGCGTTCCAAGGGAGACACAGAATAAGAGAACAAAGGAACTCTGCAATGTACTGAAGGAATAAACTTTCTGTATGTAGATATGATAGATATGAACTTCACATCGTGTGGGAGATGATGTATCTTACTCCCTCATGTATTCTCTCTGTGATTCAAGGCACACAGTGTGTCATTAGGACTTTTGGTTTGCTCGGTAAGACAGTGATGTTTGGTGTCATACAAGCCCATTTGTTTTAAGGTGATTAAATGTCACTTAAAATGTTGTTGCCCGAACCTGAGCTGGAAATGCAGTTTTTGGGAATGGTAATCACTGGGCATCAGGTTGTAAATCTGATGCCTGCAAATAAAGGAAACACCTACCCTCCTGACATACCATAAAAACCCTCTTGGCTCGCGCTCTGACTCACAAACTCGAACGAACAAAGAACAACCCCAACGGGCGGACAGGCAAGTCCAAGAAACTCAGGCGGAAAAAGTAACTCAATTCAACCGTCCTGCAGCCCGTCCTGTAACTAAGCTTGAACCTGGCTCAAAGCTCTTCTCTCAGCTCAACTACCAGACCAGCTCTAGAGTGAATCTCTCCAAGACGGCCAAGTGGAGTGACTTCACTCCAGCAGATCCAGAAACCAAGAAGCCAGCTGCTACTCTGCTCTGTACTCTGAACGACTTGGGTCGAAGCATCGGCCCATCTCTACAGAAACTGACGTGACCTGCCTGCTTGTGCAACGACTCTGACTGAAAGCTGCCACAGCGCCGCCGTGATCAGGACCAGCCCGATCCCTGACAGCGTGACTTCCATCACAACACTCAACTACCAGCCTCTTGGCATCGACTTGGCCATACCGACACGTGCTTGTGTTTACAAGTCCACTGCGACCTCGCGACAGTTGCTGCAGCGACGCAGACGCCGGCGCCGTACCACGAACCACACGGTAACCAACTTTCTTGTTGATGCAAAGTTAGTGTTGAACTTGTGAAAGTGAGGTTAGAACATCCTCTGTCACTTCTATCATCTGTCCTTTCTATTCTGTGCCAGAGTCAAACGTAAACTGTCAGCTGTCTGCCAAGCCTTCCGTTGCCACCGCCATAGCACTGAGGTTCGACTTATCACAGCTCAGGTTTCTCCGTCTGTGCCAATATTACCTGCCCATAATTTCATTTAACTTTGTTGTATCTATCATTTCTCTACGGTTGTTCAATCCGTTAATAAATCTTTGTATTTATAAAGAACTGACTATTGTGTGTTATTGATATATCCTGGACATGATGGTAGAAAATCACTGAAATCGAGGACTCACCTCTTCTGATTAGACTGATATCATTATAGAGACTTTCAGTGTAAACTGGTGCCCCACGAGTGTTAATAAGATATTACCAAAAATAACTATAATAATTGTCAATTTTGCAGAATTGACCAAATTGTCTCATAGTTCATAAGGAAGCAACACGCTACAGTGGTTTACTTGCACACGACCCTTCAGTCTGTTAGTGTTGAACAGGGTGTTTACGACTTCAACAGGCACGCGCATCCAATTTACGAACGATTGGCATTCATCAAATATATACACCTGCTCTACGCACAAATCGAGGTTTCCCGCATGTTTCATGAATCGCAAGTTTCGTGAATGAGGCCCAATGACTCAATAGCAATGCTACAGTGACAGTATTTGGTGATACCATTCAAAAACTACACCATACAAAATAAAGGGCACACTTGATGCAGGCATCAAGACACAGATTTACTGAATGAAAAGTCTCTTTATTGGGATCCTTTTTGGGGGTAACACATCATTTTGTTAAAGATACAAATTTAGGAGGATCAACTACACACATCCAAGCTCTTCAGAAAACAGTACTACCAACCCTTTACACTAAGTCACCTCAGATATCAAGAGCCCACCCTTCACAAGTGAGCCAACATGGTTTCTACACACGATTATAAAAAAATAAACTTCTTCACATACTTATTAAAGATGTCAGTTAATTGTGATGGAAATGACTTTTACCAAACATTATCACAAGATATATTACCACTTCAAGCTGCAGCCTTGCATACATATTTTTTTAAAAAACAAAACAAACAAAAAAAAAACTGGTCTGTTAAAGTCAGAGAAGTAGAATTTGGCTGAGAAGGAAATGAAGTTAATTCATTCTTAAATCCTTTAGCAAACTAAAGTTTTAAAAATAAATCAAGCTTTGATAGAAACTGTTTTCAAACTGGGGGCAGATTGCAGATGCCAGTTTTTTTTGTTAGCACGTTACTCAATAATGGCTTTATTAACACCAAAAATTATAGGAAAAACTTGACAAGCTGAAAAAAAAAGTTAAAACAATAATAAAGTTAACACAAATCTTCTGTAAATACTCAATCTCTATTCTGCTATTAATTACAGAAGACAATAGCACTCACAATACTTGAATAGAACTTCTGGATAGCTCGAGCCATACAACATATTGGTTTACCTAAACAATAAATTCAGGTTGCATCTGTCGTTAAGTCTCCATATATTTAATTACAATATTTTGTACAATCTTAGTCTAGGCACTTTTTGACTCGTCTGTGCTTGCAAGCAATTTGTTGACCTGTCTATCAAGTTCAGCCTCTTCTAGATTGGCATTTTTAGCATTGTTAGCCTCGCCGTCATGCTGCCTTGAGTGACATGAGCTGACAAGACATTTTGCACAACACCACCATTTTACAGTATAGGCCTATATTATATCTATGAAACGGTAAATACGTTTTGTCTCACGGCATTACATCAACAACAGGGAAAGGAACATGGTACACTGACTGTGATCTTGTTGCAACTACTAGTAACCAAAACACAAAAAAAAAGCTTAGTATGTAAGTGTACACCCATAAAACAAGAGGAAATCAAGCAATGTATTCACATTGTACAAATGAGAGAAATCAAAATAGGCAAATACATGAAAACCTGCACACCCTCAATTGTTCTATAATATTCTATATTAGGGACCTGCATTCTCTCAGTTACAGCACTTCAAGTCATGAACTCAAAACAGTATGTTTCATACAGTATGTAACCCGGGTTCTCAAATGACAGGAAGGGTGCAACATAGAGAAGATGGTAAACCTGTCTTCAGACCCCATGGCTGGAGTCTTTGTAAATAACACCCAAAGGGCAAATCACGTTTACCCCTGCACTACACTGAGGGACTATGGAGGGGCATCATTGTTACACTTGTTCACCTCATTCAGGGAACATTTCCTTTCATTCAGTAAACTTGTGCAAAGCCAAACAAACACACCATCACAACCACAGCAAGGCCAGTGTGGTAGACTAAGGGACAAAGGGGTGGTTACACTCCATGCGACCCCACAGATAGTACAGGCAGTGAGAGGCAGGTTTATGTGTAAAGCCTAAGAGGCATGACGGGTTCTTTTGGAGTACTGAAGTGAGTTGTGAAGAGGTCATTGGAGGGGGCAAGTCAGAGGCACAGCCAGAATTAAAGTCTACTGGGAAATAAATGAAAACAGTCTTTCCTGTGGGATCTCTAGCTGGGACGGCTAGGATGAGATGCTTCTCAGCTGGTTCAGGCTTGAAAGATTTGTTTTGTTTTCTACTTTTTTCGGCCATCCAGAGAGACTTGAAATATTGTCTTTCTAGTTAATTTTATACGTGTGCAGGTAAGTGAATAAAAGTAACTGAAACTGTCTTTTACACTTTTTCGTTTGGTTGACTGATGTCTTTTTGGCCCAACCACATCAAGAAACTCAACACGTCTGTGGCATCACAAGAAGATGAAGGCGACCGTACTGTTACCAGTCAACTAGGAGCTTGACTCTGCACAGCCCAGGCCAGGATGAGGCTCTTTATCCCAGAATTCAGAACAGGCCGCCCAAATGTTCATCTCATCATGTGAATCAAATGGGAGTCATCTATCATCAGGTTGACTTGGTCAGAACCATTATCTCTATGTTCAAAATTCAGAAAATTGCACGCAATATCAAGAATTCTGTCAACTAAGGGTCTTAAAATTGACATGAAGCACTCGAATCAATACTTCCCATTTTTCTGAAAACTGTTTTCATTCACTCAAGTACTCTTTTGAAAATAAAGGCTCACAAGAGCATCTCTCATTGATCGTCCAGCTGCAATGGTGGCAGCTGGTATGAGAAAACCTGAGATAGGATAACAGTTTTTCTCAAACGTGTTTACATACTTAAATCTTATTCATTTTATTAAAGCTTTTTCAAGTACATTGAGGCAATTTTGTTCTGGAAAATTAATCAGAGCTACACAAAGTGAAAAACCTTTTTGAAATCACCCAGTCTAGACAAATTGCACTATTTTGTGGAAATACGCACATAAGATTTGGGTTTGTTGTTGACAGCAATGAGAGGAAGATTTCACTGACCAATGACCAACTTCAAAACAGAATCCCTGACAGCCCTGGAATAACTAGATGAGTTTACTTGCAGTTACTGTTTGACTTTGCAATACTTGGATGCATGAAGATCGCCAATCTGCCAAGTGGATATTTCATTGCTAAGAATGGATACAACTGAGATAAACAAGCACAGGTTGTTAACAAAAAGCAGCTAACCATTGAACTTAGTATGTTCCGTTTCTGTCGGGGTTCACTTTGCTGCAGTAGGCTACTGCACGTACGTGAACCCTTTCGAATTACCTGAATTTCTGTATTAATTGCTCCAAATATTTGGTCTGATCTTCATCCAAGTCATGATAATAGATTGCACAATCTGAATAAACAATCAACACACAACAAATTGTACTTTTTTATGTCTTTATTGAAGACAGTATTTAAGCATTCACAGTCTTGGGTCTAAAAAGTAAGAACCTTTAGATTTAGCAACATCCCAAAATGTGAAGTTTCATCATTTTAAGCAGTTTTGTTGTAGATTTGATTTTGTGTTTGGGGTCCTTGTCATGCTGTAACCCCAGAGTTCATTGTGCAGCGCTATTGCAGTGACCTTTGCAAGACACTCCCTCCAAGGGAGAGTAGAAAAGGTGCTGAATGTCTTCCATTTGTTCCATTTATCTGCCTTACTGTGGACTGATGCAGGCCAGAGTCCTCTTGCTTTTAAAGCCCTTTCCAGCTTTATAAGCCTCAACTGAGGGCTTCCAAAATCTCTTTTGATCAGGCATGTTTCACTTGACCACATCTCTACGGAGAAGAGCGGACTCTGTTGGTAACTATAAACGTTGAGGCAGGACACGTCTAACGCTGAACCACTATCTGAATTTCATGACATTGACTTCAATTCAGTCACTATCCTAAAGGTTCACATACTTTTCCCGGCCTAGACAGTGAATGCTATATAATACTATATAACTTCAGTAAAGACATGAAAAAGAACAATTGTGTTTGTGTGCTATGTGTTTATTCAGACTGTGTTTATTGTGACTGAAGATCAAATCACATTTAAGGATTAATGAATGCAGAAATCCAGGTAATTCACAAACTTTTTCTTACAAGTGCAGTGTTTCCTATGTATGAGAAACACTGCAAGTGTAGCAAGCTCAAATTAACCACTTAGCAATTTGGACAGGCAAACAACTGTTGCTAAGGAATAAAAAAAAAATAATTGTTGTAAAAACTGGTGTCTTCGTAAAAAGGCTTGATTTTAAATGATGAGTTCTCCATGAGGTTACTAAAGTCTGAATGTTTAACTGTAGAAATGCCATAAATATTGCTTTTGCATTTCCCCTCAGTTGTCATTGTAAAAACACTTCAATTATGGTGTCCGTGTAGGCACGTTTCCAGTGTTGCACGAGTGTACTGTATGAAAGGGAGCTGAAAAATCAGGTTGTTCAACGGGAGGAAGGGTCAATGGTGGAAACACATTGCTGTGCCTGACTGAGCGGCAGGTGGAGGGGTGTGTGCATGTGTGTGTCTGCATACGCACGCCAAGAGTGTCAGAGAAGATCTGACGCAACAGGACTCACTCCCACGGTGTCCTAACAGTCACTTGGTGCTGTCTGTACCCACGGGGGGCATCCTCCTCAGTGCATCTTGTAACTGCCGTTGTGTTGGGCACAGGGTGATGCCGCCATGTCCTCGCTGGGTGTGGCCGACTCTTCTCTGTCACTTTCATAGTGTTCCTTTTCTTTCCTGCCATAGTCCCTTTCCACCTGAAATAACACACACAACTCATTCAGATAACCAATAAACAGTACTGATCCGCCTACATTTGATGAAAATCCCATACTGCACTTAGTGGTGTTATCGTTTTCTTCCTCAATTGTGTCATATTTCAACCTCTTAGGAAAAGCCAGGTTGTGCTAGCGGTAGATAGAGTCACATTTCAGCATAAAAGACCCCTAAATAAATTAAGAGTTCATAATAATAATAATAATAATAATAATAATAATAATAACAACAACAACATATGATTCCATTTCATGTGAGTTTTTAATAAGCTGGATATATCTGAAACTGGAATTGGGACAACCCGACGGAGCATTATAGGAATCAATTCTGAAGGATACAAAAACATGGATCCGTTTTTCTAGGTCAGTGTAGGAGAGGAAACGTCTAATCCTGTAATATTTCTAGGGTGGATAATGTTGTTTATTACCTTCATGGGCTTAGCCTTGCGGTTCATCCTCTCCTCGTCTTTGCGGCTCCTCTTCCTGGATGTGGATCGCTCCTTTCTGTCCCTGCTGCGCTCCCTCCTCTTGTCTTTCTTGCCCCTGGCAGAAGCAAAACAAGTCAGCCACAAGACTCTGTCAAACCAGATCCCTGATATTTACTGGGAATGTGTGGTCGTTAAAAGATGAAGACGTAAAATCTGTCTAGTATGGGCGCAGTGAAGGGAAATGGCAGAGTGGAGTGGGCTCACCTCTTTGGTGAGGGTGTTCTGGCTTTCCTCCGAGGGCTCCCGGCCCGATCCTTGCTCCTCCTCTTGTGGCCCCTGATAATACCACATTGAACAATATGACATTGTTCAAATTAACACTTATTGCATCTTAAAATTTTGGTGCCACTAAAATCTACATTAATTACCAAAGACTTGCAAAGCTTTAATTCATATTTGTCGTGCTCAGGTCATTGCATTCACCTCTTCCTGATTGGCTAAAAATGAGTTTAATTGAATCTTTGCTCTTTTGCATTTACCCAGCATGTTCCCAACATGTTTCGGAAGATTTCAATCCATCAAATTTCATAATTTGAATTTGCATCACACAAACTGAATTCTTTTAATCGAATGATTCAAATCGAGATCAACAAACTCACATCTATGTAATTCAAATTCAAGCTTGGTGTCTCTAAACTCTTCGAGACTCTACGCCCTTATGTATACGAGAATTGACACGATTGAAAAAAGTGAGTGAGTAAAGTCTACTCAGAAAAGTAAAAATAATCTTAGACAATAGTTGCTCAAACAACTTCTTTACTATTAAAAAAGGAACTTAAACTCCAAAAATAGGGGGTGGGGTGGGGTCAAGATTCAGGTGGTGTGTATTTTTCCACTGTGTATTTTGCTGCTCAACCACTGGAAAGCTTTCAGATGTTTTCCCTTTCGTCTCTCATTTCCCCATTAATAATATTTCCATCTTTCTTCAGTAAAAACTGGAAACTGTCACCAGGTGCCTTAAGCATGTAAACTACCACACTGTACACGTCCAGGGAAACTTGAGAGACAAATGCTTCTATAACATTAAGAAAACCCAAGAGACTTCAGGGCATTGTATTAAATACTTTACAAAGAAGGAAGATACTTTAAATAAAATTCACCCTTTGCAGAACAATGATTTATATGTTGTTTTCCCATCTTACCGAGAGCCACTGCGGCTGTGCATTTTTTCTTTGGAGCGAGAGCGCCTCCTGTGGCTGCTTCGGGAACTGTGGGAGTCGCTCAACTTTGGCCACGACTTCTGAGACGGTTTGCTCCTACAGAGGAGGACACCAACATCACTGACTTGTCAAAAAGTGCAGGATTCTGTGAGCTCAACTTAAAAAGGCCTAAGGCCTAAAAGGTATCGCGGCTCAGTAATAATTTTGCACCTGTGTCGTGATCGGGACCTTTTCCTGTGTGTTTTTGAGTGTGAGCGGGAGCGCGTGCGAGACCGCCGCGACTTCCTGGAGCGACTGGGCGAACACTTCTTCATGTCCGCTGAAACAACAGTACCACACCATCAGCATCAGAACTCAACGAAACTTAAGACCTTAAGACATTCAGCAGATCACAACAGACTGTGGTTTGGTACCTGGTTCTATGGCAGCAGCGATAGTAGACTGGGCCTCCCTCACCCTCTTCATTACGCTCTCTAGCTCCTTCGCAGCAGCCTGCGGCGTCAACTCTGGGGGCTTCACTATGGCATTGTTGGAATGGTTAATCCTGGAAAACACAACACAATACCAGCTGACACAAAAATGACATAAATCACGACCAGAAAGTGCCAAATCTCTCCCTGACTATTATTTCCAGCAACCGATAATGTCTGATAATGGGATTGCCTGTACTGATCTGAACGGGTATCTAAGGAATGCATACTTCAGGGGTCTATCTCCGAACATGACTCCGTTGAAGGTCAGGGCTCTGGAGACGGAGTCCTGGTCAACAAACTCTACAAAGGCGAAGCGTGTAGGCTGAGTCTCATCTCCGGCCATCCGCACAAACTTGACATCTCCCACCTGCTTGAAGAACTCCAACAGCTGCTCTGCAGTGGTGGTCTACAGAACGACACAATTCAATGAATACAAGTTTGCAACTGCAGAATAACCACAAGATCATGGAATGAGACAGTTATTGTTGTATATAACATTGGGGGCATGGGAGATAATCTGACAAAAACAAACCATCTTTCTGTGTAGGAGACTGGAAACACTTAAGAGTGATATAGATTCAATCTAGGCTACCTGTGAGTTCAGGTTGCCGACATAAACGGTCCTCCTGATCTCATCTATTTTAGAAGGATCCACATTCCCCATGAGGGGCGGCTGGGAGTGCAGTGAAGCAGACTGGTCCAGGACAGCTGACACTCGATTCGCTAAGGGGAGGTTCACCTGCGGTTGTTAAACACACACGCACGCACTTATTGTTAAACTTGTATGAGATGTAGATGACAAACAAACACGACAAAAAGCAGCTTCCTCACGTTCTGAACGGGAGCAGGCGCAGGAATTGGTAGCAGTCCCCCACCAGGAATCAGATTGGGCACCGGGGCGGCAGGTGCCAAAAGCGACAAGGCCTTGGCCTCTTCCGGGATCTTCCCTGTAGGACAGAGGCAGGTGTTAGTGAAGGCAATAGAGGGACTTTCCTCTCTGTCTCCTCTATGTCTGCACAATTAGCCCACTGTATTCTAGAGAGAAAGAGAGCATAAACTTCCTCATACAGCCTACAAGTGTTCTACTGTCTAACCATGGTATACTGGAGACCGAGCATCCTTACTTTGGTCTTACTAGAATAAATGATTCTAGTCAATCTCAATTATTATTGGCAATGAACTTCAAATTTAACTTTTTTCTCACAAACAAAAGAAAAAACAGATTTGTCCTTGGTCTCTTTTCATAGAACAAAAAAAAAAAAAAAATAATGCAGAGAATGAGTCAACACTTTGATGCATGGGTCACCTGTACTGGAAACATATTGGTCATGAACCATACGATATCAAGCATGGGCGCTTTTCCGTGGGGCGATCGTTTCGCAGTGTTGGAAAGGTGTGCAACACAAGACAACCCCAATGGCTGCATCACTAATAGCACACAGGACATCAGATACAGAAAAGAACAACAATTTTAAGAATTGTAGAAAATGTTAACCAAGACTTAGCCAAAAAAAAAAACAACGGATTAGGAATCTTTCTCATCTCAATCCTGATTAAATCGTCTGCTTTCTTGGTGGAGAAGAGGGGCAAGTTAAGAGGAGAGCGTTACACTTTGACTTCTATTACTAACATTATATGCACCAGACTAAGGGAGGAAAAGAATTACGATAGATTCACCTCACCATAAGTGGAGGCACTGAGTATGAATTACCAAATCTCTAACACGTTTCCTTAACACTTTCAGTGATAGGCAATATATTTCCAAACAAATAACAACGCAAAGCATTAATGCCTGTGTCACAACTTTCCGAGTCAAAAAAGAATGATGTCTAATGGATAGTTTCTGAAAAGGTGTGGTGCTGCTAATGTTAAAAAAATAGCAGGACACAAATGTGAGGGGAAAACACTTAAACGTTGCCTTTAACTACGCACTTGACGCAAATGTAGGTAGAATTTAAAAAGCTC
>OOFE01030016.1:5458-32918 GCA_900323365.1 Monocentris japonica | reverse complement strand
ATGCTAAAAAACCCATTTTTTAAAAAAATAGCAGGACACAAATGTGAGAGGAAAACACTTAAACGTTGCCTTTAACTACGCACTTGACGCAAATGTAGGTAGAATTTAAAAAGCTCCTTTGTCCAAATGAGGTAAAGGCTTGGTTGGTATCACGACTAGCCCCCAATTATATCAGCAAGAGTAGGAGACAAAGAGAATAAAGCGTTAGTCATCTTCATAGCACCCCATGTCTGATACGCATCCCACCGGTATGCCGTAGCAACCTGGACAGAATTCAATCACACACAAGTTGCAGCTGTAGAAGCAGAGAGAGAGAGGGGGTGGGGGTTGGACAAAAATCAAAACAAACCAAAATAACAAATAACAAAACGCTAGAGATAGGCAATACTGTAGTTTCTAGATAGAGACAGCAGAGATTGGACAACATGGGAAAGTATGAAAGGAAACAAACCAAAAGAAAAGAAAAATAAATAAAAAGAGACAAGGTGTCCATCTTGGAAGGTTCAGCGGGCTATTCTCCTGGTCACATTCCCCCCTTGAAGGCTGCGTTGGCCCGATCGGGGATAGTGGCTTGGAAAACAATGCCTGACTCAGGCTAGTGTAGTGTAACAGCTGGGCCAGTCTAGTCATCTGATATGCACACATAATCACACAGAAAAAACATACAAAACCAAATTAATAAACTCAGTAGCCATTCAGCACCAAGTCACGTGGACAAAAGCATCAAGTTAGAGGTGCTATAATTTTTTATTTTTTTTTATTTTTTTAAACTGTACATAAGGGAACAACAGTGGCACCAAAAGAGAGGGAAATGTAAAGAAGAAAAGCACCAAAAATAAAACGAAAAAGAGAGATATAAGTTAGCTGTATTGCCATGTAGTTATTTTACCATTTCCTTGAAACAGCTAACTGTAATCACCCACTCTTTATAAAAAAAACACAAAACACCAAATACTAGCTACTTGTTTCTCAAAACCCAGTGTTTACAGTGACTGAGCCCATGTAAAAAAAACAAAGGCAATGACAATTTGTCTTGACGCTTGAGAAGAACTGCAAGTCAGGATAGATTGAAACCAACTAACTGTCACCAAACACAGCGGGCTCGTTGTGCTATATGAACTGTACTACGGTGATGAGGTGTGCGTGCGATTAGGTTTAAGTGGGACGATACACGTGACTGGTGCAGTGTCAAATAGGGCCAAATGTGAACTCGTCAATGGCACAAATTGCCTGTATTCTGGTGTGGGGGGGAAACCCCAGAATTCACCCACAAACAAAACTGGAGGTTGAACAAGTCCACTGATTAAACTCAAAACATCTTTTGAACGACACAGGTTGCACTCACCTTCCGCACATGGCACTACTATCAGAGCTCTATCAATAAAAACAGTATTGGTTAGATGTTGCGCCACACCAACACTGGAAGGTTCTCGGTACTTTATATAGCACACTTTGGACGAGAAAGACAGAGGTGCATTGCTGTAAATGAAAAAAAAAGAAAAGAAAGGACACTTATTAATTATAGCCAGATAGTCCCACGACTAATTATTTTCATGTTCAGCTGGACCGCGAAAGGCCGCAGATCCAGGCGGTTGCCGTGTTAGAAATGCCCGGCTGGGTGCTCTTACTCCGGCGGGTAGAGCCGCAGCTCCTCGATGTCCCCCAGGAAGCCGAACAGAGTGCGCATCTGCTCGCTGCTCACGGCCGACGACAGGTTGGTAATCTGGACCACGGTGGTGCCCGGCATCCCACTCATTTTCTGCGGTGAAATCAATGCTTTGACAAGCTTACTGGTGCAGTATTGGTAGAATAGCTCGCAGTCGGTGCTCTGCAGAAATCATCCAGGCGAGGTGAGAGGATTCACACTCGCCTACTTCCGCCTTCGCTTAAACCCCGTAAAGTAGTCCGCTTCTTTTTTTGGGAGGGAGCAGGGATGGACAGCATAAAAGGGTAAACCCGAATTTATGATTGGGTCTTTTAAGGAAAAACATCACAAACAATGCCTTCTGAGAATATGATTGGTTTCTGTGTCTGTTGGTGTTTAATTGCGTTGTGATGATCACTGGGGGCCATAATAGTTTGCCCACTGTTTTGTTTACCACTGCATCACTGACTGGGAGTCAATGGGATACGGAGACAGTGTACAGCGCCACCGTGCGTTATGGATGTCTTCAGGTTCGGAAAAAAATAGCGCCCTTGCCGGTTGTATTCACTCTTCTCATTTTATCTTTACCAAATATATAAACATTGTCACACAATGCCATAATTAACCTTACCTAAACAGCCATGTTTAACACATACGGTAATATAGACTATAATCTGCAAAGTACAAATTGTTTTATTTTTTTTAAATGGAATCCATGCCGTGCTTCGTTTAATGTACTCTGTAATCTAGTTTTATATAAAATTTTCTGTTTTTCACTGAGTTTTGGCTGCAACCACCAGTGAGACATGATGATGAACCAGACAGGAGGAACTAAGCACTACCTGTTCATGCAGTGTAGTACAACAGAGGTGTTTCACTGATACTTGTGCTGTGGTATTCTTGAGGTCCTCTTGTGTGTTCTTTGCACAGTGACCATGCAGTTTATGCAGCGTGATATACAATCTACTGTGTATTACATCTGTGACTGTCTCTTCACATAATACGTGAGGATATGCTGTAGTATGTATTGTGTTATTATGTAGGTGATGTCTCTGCACCTTTGCCAAATTCCTGTACATTGTTACCGCTGTTGTGCTGGCTGAATAAAGTGATTCTAATCCTGAACACTTTGTTCTTGCATTGGCCCTCGGAGCTTTTATGGACCTTCAGACGCCCCCGGAGGAGGAAATGAAGAATGATTCGTAAAGAGCATTAGTTTATTTATTTTCCACAGGTTACTTCAGAAACAGGATAATTATATACAAAATCTGGAATGTTGGATAAATGCATATCAATCATCATCATACTGTAGCTGTTTCCAGAGAAACCTTAGAAATACTAGCGATACATTAAAAGGGTTGCCTCTGCATTGCAATTTATTGCTGGTTTTACAAACTCCGGTCACTAATGCCATTATTAATTCTTCTTTTCCTCACTTTTTAAAAGTATTTACAATTTGATTAGTAAGGTCTAAAATTCACAGGAGACTGCTAAATAAATAAGAACAATATGTGAGCATAAAAAAAAAAAAAGAGACCAACTTGAATGCAGAAAATGTGACAATAGGTTCTCTCCCTAGACTGTGTACATTGTCAGACTGTATGTTTTTTCCATGAATATAACAAAAATGACCATTACCCCAGAAAAAGAAAAACACTTTTCCTATTCTTACAGATCAAAAAAAATCCACAAAGATTAGCACAAATAATAAAAACAATGATCTAATCTCTTTAAAATACAATATGCAGTAGGAAAATTTGGGGGGAAATGCACGTGTTATATTGTCATTTGCCTCTCAATAAAATTTACTGACGTAAGCCATTTCGGCTTCAGTTTAAAAATCAAGGGTACAGCTTCACTAAGAGCAATGTTTAATAAGAAAAAGGAAAAAAACGTAGCCAATTACCACAGTGTTTTTTTTTCTCAGTTTGACAGTGCTGAGAGCATAATGTATGGTCCAAACTGAATTACATACAGGTACAGTGCATGAGACAATCGACTGTATAAAAGTGGTGAGGGAATGGCATTTGCTGAATCATTGTGGGGAAAAATACAATTATATATCGTTCATACAATTCAGTGGCCACGAACATACAGCTGGAAATTGCGGGGCCTTTACTTGGTATATGAATTTAATCATTCCCATCTCTTTTGGAAACACGTCTCATGGGAAAATTATTTGCCACTGAATGACTCTTCATAGGTGATTCATGCAAACAACAGGTACATGTACATTTGATCACATCAAGTGGACAGAGCATTGCCTTTAAACACATTTCATCTTATTACACTATTCATTAACAGACATTATGGACGAGATATTTTGCAGTTGCAGCTTTGATTGGATTAGTTTTTCAATAGTGTAGGTTGATTATTTTTTCCCCACACGTGAACATTGCAAGTTATGGTATTCTCAGCAACTAAAGCTTTGAGAACAGAACGTTATAAGCTGGTAAAAAGCCTTGGGCAAAGTGACAAGAACATTCACTGTTACACAATGCAGAGAAATTAAAATTTCTTGGGAGGAAATAACAGCACTACATATTTCCTATGCCATTTCATTACAAAAAGATTTTTTCACAATATAAAAATCATGTAAAACCATCAGGGATTACTAAAAGTTTGTGTTTTTAAAAATGTTATCTGATGTTTTTCTGAATGAAAATAAAGGCTTTTACTATTGCTCTTAAGCCATTATGCTGCAAATGTACTCATAAGAGTGTTTCTTCTGTTGTGAATAAGTGAATATTGCTTCGGTCTCAGGGTAAAGGGTCCTCCCCTATTCAAACAGCTCAAGGTCTATGGCACTTGACAAGTTGCTTCTCCCCACTCAATCTACTGTACAGCAAAGAAAATCAGAATGAGACACTGCTCCAACGTGATGGGTAAAAAGCGTGGTATAACATACATTTTTTTTATTCACACAAAGGCAAAATGTGGTCTTTTTCCACATCAAAATAAAATGTCAGATATCGAAACCCTTGCAATACAAGTACGCTCCTTTCACCAATGGCTGCCTATAAGATAGAGCCCTTATAAAAATTTAATATGAGTGGAAGAGGCCCAGGCTTGCCCTGTTCTGATTCAGACCTCATTCTTAAGTTGTCTCCTGCACTCGCCATCTGTCCACTATTTCCATGCTTTGGTTAACTAGCATAACCACCACATCTTTTCCTGGTTTAACAAAAGCCTGCAACTGGCAAGGCAGATTAAGGCCGAGCAAATACACACCATTTCTGTACTCAGTTTCCCCAACGTATGAGTTTCTGTTCCATTTTCCAGAGGGTCGCATGCAGACAGCACTTTTTCAGCATCTGAGGATGCGAGCTAGTCATGCTATGAAGGCTTTTGTCCACAAATAAGTTGGTGACAGCATAGGCAGTGGTCTCTTCTGGTCAAATGATATGCCAAGCAGGTACAGTTGCCTAAAGGGTACTTGGGATGAATGAGAACAGTATTGTCTGTATGCTGTAGGATGTTCACAGGATTATGGAGGCAGAGGTGGATGATTTGCTCTTCTAATCTCTTCACCTCATTTGGGCTCTTCAGTCTTGCCAGGAAAACAACAATTCTTTCCAAAAAACGCCACCGTGTTCTACATTCGTCTTCACAAAAAAGCACATAACACTGTCCCCCATTTCAGATCACACAGCAGACCAATAAGTGGTTTCAACATCTTCTTAAATTAAAAAAAAAAAAAAGTCCTGATCAAAAAAGAAAGGCAAATTGGACAACAAAAGACAGAGCCCTGCCCCCTAGTGGTCAGCTACAATTCATGCTGCTCAACAGAAATAAAAACTAGGTCATGATGAAGGGTGAATGAGTTTTGACTTGACAAAAAAAAAAAAAAAGATCTGTACAGAGAGCACAGTAATTATTTGTGTCAGAGCAGGTCATATCGTCAGCTTCCTTTATATAAAAATACCACAGTGATGGCCTTTTGAGGACACATACTTCCAGATGTTTGCCCCCTCTTCTCAATCCACTGAACTCAGTGGTGTTCCCCATTATATCAAGGCTCTGAAGATCTCTATTATAAATAGTTCTCAACAGGTATCAATAGACCAGTCTCTTCTGTGTATAAAAATACATGAGTCAACATGAACTTGTGTGCTCATATCCTCTTACGTCCAAGTAGAGGTCAGTTTCCCCTCAGAAAAAAAACAACAGTTCAATCTATGCTAGCATTTCTCTTATGATAATCATATCCACAGTGTTGGGAAATGTCTTCAGGAGGGAGACTGCGTTCCCGTGATCAATATTCACAAAGTTGTATCCATTTGCCTGTAAAAAGCCATATTTATGGTTAACAAGTTGAAAGAGACTGTGTCGACAGTGTTTCGTAACATTTTTACAAGTAGCATACCTGGATAATTTTATCTCCGGGCTGAAGAATCTTGGATGCAGGTCCCTCAGGCTGAACCCTTGTCACAAATATACCCTGAAATGAGAAATATTACATCCATCAATCAACACACATAATAGTCACAAAGTTTACATAAATGGATATACAACATTGTGGACAGTGGAAATCATTCAATGTATTCAATTTCTATCCAAATCATGTGAATGCACAATAGACCTCAAGGCATTCTTTTAGTATATAAGAAAATAGATTAGTGGGGATGTACATTGTCATCTGGACGAAAAGGGTTTCCCCGGCCGCCCACTCCTCCTGATATACTGAAGCCCAACTCTGGATTCTTCTCCACTTTCACACGGATCTGAAACACACCCACATACTTTCGCCATTTACTTACAGTTATTTAGCAGATGCTTTTATCCAAAGCGACTTACAATAAGTGCATTCAACGTAGGAAGGCAAAAGAACTACTAGTCACCAAAAATCGTAAGTGCATCTCCTCCCCAAACAAGCATCTAAGAGCATAACCAGTGTAATAAAAAGTGCAACCTACAAATAGTGGTCCAGTGTATTAAATATTTCCATTACTACTGGTTTTAAGACAACATGTCATAGTAAAATAATTGTAAACTGCTGTGGCATCATATCAAATAATTTTAGACAACCAATATGACACAAGTCCTATAAAGGGAGACTTAAGCACTGCTAGATAGCATTGGTTTCAGCCTGGCCCAATATGGTTTTCCTTCTCAAATCAGGGGCCAGAAATGTTGTGGTAATGTTCATGTAATGTTTTTGGGCCGGACAAACTATAACTCTTAACAACTCTTTTGGGTCAAAAGGGATTTCTACTTGGTCCAAATGTCATGCTGTTGTGCTCCAGGGTTAAACCATGATGGGCCACTAATGTCATATGTCCTGTGATATAAGTTATTGTTATTAGTTGTTGCATTGGTGGCCCAAATAAAAGTGTTGGACTGACACTGATAGTTCACTACCTTTGTCATAATTATTGATAGAAAACATAATTTAACTTAATGATGTTAAAATATGTTATCCTACATAGCTGAAGTGAAAAATATGTGTATTGACATCTTTTATGGGGTTAGAAACAAATTTAGGTTTCCCCTAAATTTTCACTTGAATAAGAAGCTATGAATCAGAAACTCATTTATTAGACAAGCCTGTTTTTTCATCTAACATACTTAGCACATCATTATTTCCATAATTTACGCATGCACGCACAATCCTTCACCTCTTGCTGCAGTGTGTCGTGTGGGATGCGTGGAGGCCCCTGGGGCTGCTGGGAGACTTTGAGCATCAGGTAATCAATGAGCTGCTCTCTGGAAGGGTGGCGGGCCATAGGCGCCTGGCTCATCTGAGGTCGAATAGAAGGACCCGTTTGACCGTTCATTAAAGGCACCTGATGTGAAACAGACACACATTGACAAACAAGAGGCCACAGTCATATCAATATAAGATGCTTGTAAGATGCTGTATGGAAGATTGGAAGATTTTTTATAGAAATTAACAATTCAACTAATATGCACCTACTGGTTGAGGATATGGACAGACCTTTTTAGATCATCTAACCATACACATCACTTTTTAGCTGAAGAAACATTTAGCATTTAATTATAAATACAGGTATATCCTTTCTCTGGTAAAGAGGTGCAGTACTGTAATTTAAACTGCAGGGGGAACAGTTGAGAGATTGTGTGTGTTATAAGACCAATTTTGTAACACCAATTCATACAATTCATTAATGGTAAACAAGGTGTAATTAAATATAATATATATAATAATATATATTAATAATATTTATCATCATAATTTAAAACATCTCAAGAAACGTAATTTCATGGAAAGTGTTCGATGTATCAGTAATAGTTCATTTGACAGTGCACAACAGTGGATACCGAACTCATTTGAGGTCTGACTTTAAAAGTGGGCTCTTCACAAACCCTGACAGCTTTGTTATTTATACCAGTCAACAGCGCAATCCTACAACTCAAAAGGACCTTGTGGAAACAATGGTCTTGTGACAATATACCAAACAGCAATCTCTTTTTAAAGGTAGCCCTCAGTAATTAGGCCTTAGGGTTTCTGTACTTAAAATGCAGCTCTGCTTTCAGAAGTGAATGTTGCACCAAGGGGAAATGCAAGGCCGCCTGCAACTGCCATCAACACATACTTTCGCAAATCTTTTTTTTTTGCTAAGCAGCTAAAGGTTTGTCGACTTTCACAGGTATTATGCCTACTTTTCTGTGGGAGTCCATGGTGTAGCTCTGCTGCCCTTGCGGACCAAACACTTCATCCTAAAAGGAAGAGAATGATGATGATTAACATTGTGCCCTAATCTGCTTGTAAGCATGTGTGTCACTGGAGCTCCTTTACAAAAAAGGGTAACTGACACTAGAGACAATTAGGTAATGATGTGGAATTTTCATTTCCATTAGTCAGAGAGGTGTTGATTGAGAAGAGGGAAGCTGCACATCTGATTAAGACAAAATGGGTTGAAAAGCTGAAATTAATTAGTCATTAACTCAGCACACCATGTTAAATATTACCAAAGACATCTTTTAAATGGCTAGTAGGGAAGGTGATACACCACACTCTGAGACATCTATAGGCTGTGCACTGCCTATAGATGTCTATAGTCATTTTTACAGATTCCAATACCCAACATTTTCTTCTGCACTTAGACACACAATCCTACCACTTACCTTTGACAAACACAGTTTTCATGTCCACACACAAAGTGAAAGGTTATGAAGTGATTCTGAAGTGATCAAAAGTAGGAGTGAAGATGAAGAATGGAAGAGATAATTATTCAAAGTGCCATCAAAGGAAAGGGAAATCACGGTTGCTGAGATGCACTGCAATCACAGGTTCTAACCTACAGGAGCACAACATTTTCTGATTGGAGTATGGCAGGATGGAGGGATAAAGCACAGGGATAATGATTCAGAGAGTAGACTATCTGCCAGGTTTAAAAGGGGGGCATCTTGTACCATACAACATATAAATATTACAAATAGAACTTGATGCTGTTCAAGGAAAGCTTTCTTTACACAAAGATTGGCCTAAACCAGTTGAATTTCCTCAAACAAGCCAACTACATACTGGCTTAGTACAGCACTGCCAGCTGGATTCTAATATGAAGACCAGATATAAATGTGTCACCTGAACGGAAAGCTTATATACTAAGGCCACAATACCCATTTTATGATGGTACAGAGACTGAGGAGGCCCCTTTTAAACAGGTCTACTTGCATTACACTAAGAGGAATCAATTTTCTCTCTCACAAGACATCACATGTATTAGAGAGGGTTTGTGGTGGTGACAAATCAGATGTGGGTGAGACATTATGCTTTCACTTATCCAAAAAGTGAAAGATGGCTTCTGAAGATCAGTGATCACTTCTCATGTTCTAGGAAAGAAGGAAATAGGTATTTCCGTGTCTTAAAATGATGTGAAACTAGCAGGAGATGGAAGCACTGGCTTAGTAGGAGCTGCAATAGCTAGCTACAAGTCACAGTACTCACACAGAAGCCCAGGGCTCCGTAGGGCTGTCCGTCTCTGGCACTAAAGACCAGAGACCCTTGGCTGGCATGCATATCCCTAGAGCTGCCGTAGTGAGACCAGCTCAGCGGGGCATAATTGGAATTATAGGACCGAGACAGCACATTCTGAACAGAGGGACAACATGGAATAGCAAACACCAACCAACATGTCAGTGGAGGCCATGCAATCCACCATATGAGTGATGACATAAAATACATAACAACAACGCTGACAGCATACAGCACAGACAAACATGCAGAGAATCACAAATGTTTGGCATACAGTTGTGTTAGTAGGCTTTAGCAATTTGTTAATTTGTCGCTTCCACATTAAAAGGGGCAAAGTAAATGTTTTTGAAAAAGTGAACATCTTCTTCTAACTCACATGCTGTTGTGATGGACAAGAATACACATGAATCTTCTATGTTAATCTATTAGTTGCAGATTCCAAGAATTAACAATTAACCTGAGATAGCAGGGTTTAAGATTTGTGAATTATGGCCACATCTCTGTTTGGTTGGCCTGCAAAGATGAGCACATTTAAACTGTTGAAAGCCACTACGAAGACCACAAAGGTTAAACACCAGTTCCACCCTGAAACTAGCAATGAATCAGAGGACAGATGGTGGCACCATGTCACTCTTGAAGTCCAACCTGGATAAAATTTTTAAAACCATACACAGATGATAAACGGTGGAGAGATATTTCTTTTAGTGCTGAACTGGCAATGACTCCTGACTGATTTATTTTGTTTTTTATTATTTACAGTGGTGTACTTTACCTTTTCCATTTTCTTGGCCTCAATGTGACGCATCACCTGGTCTCTCCAGTCAGCTGGTACCCTTCCTGCACCAACTCCTCCTGATACCGCTACGGGCCCATCTAGGAGTGAGTGCTCAGACTTGACCCTGGTGTTAGGCCTCTTACTGGGGCTGTTGTGCTGGTAGTTGAAATCACTGACAGACATGGTCCTCTCTGGAAGCTCATGGGGCTGTGGCCTGGCACTATTAGGCCTGGGGGCTCCGGGTACATCAATGCTGTAAGTGCGAGCCGAGAGGGGCCTCTGCATGGCGTGGCTCATCGCTAGTGGCCCCCTGCCAAGGGTGTGAATGTCCCTGTATGTCATGTACTCCCCCTCAGGTAACTGCATCCGTCTTGGGTCGCCCATGGAGGCTGTAGAGGAGCTGCTGCTCTGCCTATGCAGAGTGCTGCTTCTAGGATGGCCACCAGAGGATTGGAGTCTTTCCTTAGCCCACATGTCACCAGAGGGCCCCCTTTGTTGGGGCTGCTGAGGGTAGGGAGGTGCCTGGTTACGGTTGGAGTAGTTGGTGTTGGCTAGTGAGTGTTGAGGTGGAGGGAGGTAGCCTTGGTTTTCTAGGGGAATGGGCATCCTCTGGGTCCAGAGGCCCTCTTTAGGCATGGCACTGCTTGTGTACTGGATATTGTACTGAGGGGGAGGGATGCCCATGGCCATGCTGGAGGAGACTGGATATCTGCTGGTGCTGACAGGGGGCTTGGAGGAGCTGGAGAGAAGGTCTGAGGAGGATGCAGAAGAGCTGGGGTAGACCTGGAGAGTCTGGTCATTGAGTAAGGAGGCTGACTTGCTCCTGACTATGCTCTGGCCCTGAGCTCCTGGTCCTGGGCCAGCTCCAGCCATCCTGCTAACTGCTCCCGCATCACAGGAGTTGCCACCCCCGTCAATGGAGTACAGCTTCATGCCCCCTGTCTCTATGTTGGTGATACTCTGAGACTTCATAACCTGAGGAGGAGGGCACCTTTTTTCTGGGGACAATTCCTCTGTGCTGCGAGATAGAGACATATCACTGTTGGCTGTGATACCTGTGGAGGCCATATGCACCACAGATGTCTCTACTCTCACTGGTGACATGGCTTGGCTTTTGTTCCCCAGACCACTGAAGCAATCACTGACTTGCTGGTTACCATTTTCTAAATGGTCCACATTGTCATTGCTAAAGCCTTGCTTGTTATTCAAGTCCTCCTGGCCTATGGAACCATTCTTGGTTTTGCCAAAGTCATCCAGCTGAACCATATTATCAGTTGGCAGCTTGGACACATTCATATTGATCTGGTCCCACTTTGTGTAGGCGTCTCCCATGCCATTATTGATTCCTTTCTCAATGAATGCCAGTCTGGCTTCCATGGAGAGGTCATAGTTGCCCATTTTCTCAGGCTGGGTCTGCTGGGTTTTCAATAGGGCCTGCAGAGATGTGTCTGACCCATTACCATTATGGAGGAGAGGAGTGGTCTCTTTACGCTGGTTCATATTCTCATCTTCTTGCCTAAAACAAAGAATAAGGGGGCCATTTGTTTTGTTACGACAGTACCTTGTAAAAAGTGTTACAAATACAGGTGTCTAGCAGAGTTTGGAGCAGCAACATGAGGGCATACATTGAAGAATGGTATTCTACCTGCTCTTGGGTAGGAAGGGCATCTTAGCCTCTCTCTCTGGGGTGCAAAGGGAGTTGTCCTGACTGCTGTCTGTGGTCAGAGACACAGAGTCAGACATACGTGATGGTGATGAACAATTACTGTTGTTCTGGTTGCTGTTGGCCACTGTGTCATCCAGCAGCGAGTCTGCGTCTTTGCCATCATCTGTTAATAAAAAAGAAAATCATTGTCAGTGTGCAGTAACTACATTTAGATACTGTATATGGTCAGTTTCTTTTCCCACTTTAAATACTACATTTTAATGATGCATAGAACACAAGTAAGAATTCAACAAATCCTTTTAATATTACCTTTTTTGTCCTTACTTAAGGTCACAACTTTAGGCTGGTTGATGGAGATCTCAATAAGAGGTGGTCTCATCTCTGCTATTTTCATCTCCTCCTCTTCATCTGACAGCTCCTCAGAGTCCTGCAGACGAAGAGAGCAGATTTAGTTGTCCAGTAATAATACTGTATTTTCAGTTGCAACTTTCATAGACACTCACTATTATGTGTTTGTGAAATTAAAAGAACTCTAAATCATTTAGAACATTGATGTCCACGATACCTCCAATGTGTCCTCATGGGTCATCATGGACTCTGAGGATTTGAGTGGGGCTTTCTGGGAGCTGTAAGACTCTGATGTGTCTTTAGATTCAGGTGTGGAGGAGTTCTGGACACATGTGTTGGTAGATGCTTTGGGCTCCAACTCCATTGCCTTGCCATTGGCACAGGGGGCCTCTATCACCTGCGCAAAACAATGTCCAGATGGCAAGTTATATAACAGAAATGTTCTTTCAATTCAACAACAATTGGGTAATTATTGTGTGATTACGCTTTGTATCTTCTTTTCATGCAATTTACAAACTAATCAACTTATTTTTATCCAATATGAACAGAACAATTTTATTCATGCATCATTCAGTAATATAGAAAATGCACAATTGAATTTGATGCACTTCAGTGCAGTATTGTTTTAACTTAATCATCAAGGGGGAATCTGAAATGAGGTACACAAAAGTAGACATGAGATACAAGTGATGTATCTCTTTCCAAGTGAAAGGATCTCCAGTCTTTAACAAATCATGTTGAAGCCAACCTTGACTCCCACATCCTGCACTCCAATGTGGTTCCGCTCAGTAGGCTTTGCATCTTTCCCGGACTCATCACTTGACTCGTCCTCTTTAAGTCGGTGAGCCACCGACTGGGCTGTCTTCACCATGTTCTTCAACTCGTCTGGGTATGGTGTAGGGTAGCGCTTCAGGTTTCCCTCCTGGAAGAGCAAACACACATGCACAGACTAGACATTAAAACATTTTTTTGGGTTGCAGTGTGTGGCAGGACTGGCATTGGGAAAGGTGAACAGTAAGACTGACAGCTTGAGAGGCAATGTGGCCACCAAGGCTGCTCTCGATGCTCCTTCCTGCCAGACTGCCATATTGTGCCAGAGGGACATACGAGACAGCGCAAGTGGTGGAAAAATGATTCAGAGTGTGTTCCTAATGAGCTCCTGGCTGCTTGCATTTCAAATACACACACAGTCAGTGTTTAATGGGCATCCCATAGAGAGCAAGGTGCAGACAGTAACATATAAACATCTCTATTAGATACAAGGAAGAGGCAAACTTGTTAGAGGTAATGAGACTTTTGCTCAGTGCCATCTGACAAACTAGGCAACTAAACATCCTCCATTTCCAACAAGTAAATTATATTCATAAAGTAAAAGATCAGTTTTTTTTTGTTTTAACTGAGAACATCTATAATGTGAAGATTGCAATGTGTTGTTGAAAAAAAAATACTACTCGTCTCAGTCAGAACCAAAGATGCTCTAGCTTCGCCGGTACTTTCTGTCAGAATGCAGCACAAGATTAATCAGAAGCAAACCGTAAAATGAAATAATTTGCAGTTTTGCACACAATTAACACTGTCTGTAGCACCCACGTCCTTGAGCCTAGCTCCAACTCAACTCCTCAGCCTCCATCAACTCCTCACATTAATGTGAAAGCCAAAATCTACCAATGTAACCCTCAGTGGCTGAAAGGTTTCCCTTGGCCTCAGTTTGATCAAGAAAAGAAGCTGTTATTTAGCTTTTGGTGTAAGGAGGCAAGCGAAACAGTGGGAATAACACCCACGTAAAACAAGACGACATAACCATGCACAACATCTATTCAAAAACATTTATTATAGAAGTTAATTTGTCTGTGCTATAAATTTCTTCTTTGTGCTACATAAATTTGTGACCGTAATAGCACCAGTGCTAACAAAAATGTAAGCATAAAGCCCTGATTCCTAATGGTGCTAAATCGGATTTGCATTCGGTCACCTTTTGAATTGAAATTTGTCATCTATAACCATCAAATCAGAAAAAGTCCCTCCACCTTTCCTGTGTGTGTGGTTGTGTGTGTGTGTGTGTGTGTGTGTGTGTGTGTGTGTGTGTGTGTGTGTGTGTGTATCTTTTCTGCTTGTGTAAATGTGTAGCACGAACCCGTGGGGGCATCTCCCTCTCATCCTTGTCCTCATCGCACTCAAAGGCCACCTGAGATCGCTGCTTGCGCTGCTCCTCCCACAGAGAGGGGTTGAAGCTCTCAGAGTCAGAGTTGGGAAGGTCTGAAGAAAGGCAGACACATTACTTAACATAACATCACAACGCATATGGCATATCGTTGACATTTTTGATACATTTCTGGTGATTGGGAGCACAACAAGAGTTTGCATGCTTGTAAGATATCTTTGATTTAAGCATTAATGTGAAAAAATGTGTTTAGGACAGTAGCACAAATTACCTCTATTACTCATAGTCTATTGGTTGATGATTTGTTGGGTACCAACTGGGCCATTGTTAGCCACGCCCAGTATTACATTCGTGTAATTCTGGACTTCATCCATGAGACGGTGCTCAGTTCACATAAGGCATGCAAATAAATTGAAGGGGCTGTAGAGGAACTTGCCATTAATTGCCAGTAATTATTTTGCCAAATAAATCGCATTCAAATGTAAATATCTAATGAAGTGATATCCTTATGTAGAGACTTGACCTAAGATCAAGTGCTGCTTCAATTATAAAGCGCAATAAGGAAAATCTAATGCATAAAACTATTTGTTGCTGTCCATGTCAGTAACCCTCTAGCAGGAATTGTTTTTACTTCCCAAGTTCAATATTTTAAAGCTATAACTACAGACAGGCTGATTACTACAAGTGACTTATCAAACACAATATTCCAAGACTTCAATAGCAGCTTTATAGCTGGTCAGCATCTAACTTTACGTTGCCAACATTATTCTTTTATCCCTGCTGCCTCCTGCCTCATAAGGTTGAGACTTCTGTCGATTTTCAAGAGGAAATAGACAAAGCTGTTTGGAAAAAAGACCCAACAGATAACTACTGTATCTTGTCTGCCTTCAGATGGTGACATGCAGCAGATTACTGCACCTCCTGGCAGCCTAACAGAGAAGAGCAATTGACTTAAATATAACTTGTCAGGGGCATTTCTGACAGTGCCATACTTTCAGTGTGGCAAATAATAAGACATAATTAAGAGACTCACCAACAGTGGAGAAGTAGGAGTCTTTCATGTGCTACATCTGTTATATTTGTTTATAAGGCTCAATCTTGCTCTGGGGCAGCTTAGCTGCTTGAACAATGTTCATTGCCACAGTTACTCTTATAAGGAGTTTAAAGTTGGGTTGCTAGGAGACAGGTTAAGACTGTAATCTCTTCCTACAGAATACAGTAAATCTCAATTTTAAGATTTGCCTCCTTTTTAATGGAGTACCAATATTTTTTTGCACAAACTCACACCAAAGTCTTAATTTTTTCACAATGTCTTCCATCTGCAACTTTTCTCTGATTTGTGCATTTTACTAATTTAGAGAAGACATTATTCCAAAGCAAGTCAAAAGAAGTACATGGGCAAATTACTCTCAAGCTAAGATGCAACAAGGTCAGCGTGAGCTGCTTGGAACATTGGTGTAATAGGAAACTGAACCAAATTAACAGGTGCTTCAGACAAAGACTAGTGTTTCTTCTGCAGCCTCCCTCTCAGATAACAAAGTCCCTGATACAGTATACATTCAAGGCACTTCCATGTGATCTAGAAGAATCACATTTTCTAGTAAGTTCCTAAATATAGTCAGCTGGGTATTAATTCATTAATTAGCTCAGGCATCAGACATGACTTCACAAGGATCGTTAATGGGGTCCGCCAGATTATCTGTAGGTGGATAAAAAAAGGCAATGAGCCTCGTTTAAGTAGTACTCACAGTCCTCTGTCCTGGTTTGCTGGGGAAACATGTAGTTGGTGAGCACAGTTTTGAGTGTGTCTGGATCCTCCTCTTTCTGGAGAGGGATGAGGGGCTTTGACTGTGGGAGGCAAAAAAAAGTGGATATGAGTATGCTACCTATGCTAATCACCTAAGATTCCCATTTGTATTTAATTTAAGTGTCAGTGTAGTAACAGAAGATGTAAGGTTTCTGCTCTTAAGGCATATTCCCTGATGATATAGACATTTATTAAACAGTATGTATGTGAAAGTGTGTAATAGACTGAGGGAGTGAAGGAGTAAGAGTAATAAAGAGACATAAAAAGACAGAGAGGGAAAGAAATAGGGAATGAGAGTGAGAGAGAGAAAATTAATGAACAAGAGATAAACTAATAGGATAGAGATCAATAAGGAAACCAGCTGGCAGGAGGCTGTATCCGCTGACATTAACGCGCTCTCATAATCACCACATGCTGGTCAGGAAAGTGGAGAGCAGAGGGTTCCATAATCCAGGTTTTCACAGCATGTCTTACTCATTATGATAAGACATTTTGCCCTTAATAATCTTGCCGTCTTGTTGCCACGTGTTCGTGCTGGGGGGGCATTTGCATAGACACTCAAGTCAAGGTTACATTTGTGTCCTATAATGCCAACGCCAAGTTACCAATGGTGTTTCAATACAATGAGGCAGCCACGGCTTGTTGAAAGAATTAGTATCTCCATCTCTTCCCTCTATATCACAACCTATCTTCTGTTTTTACGATGGCCATCACTGTACTCATCATACAGGTACAAATGAAGATGACACATGAATGATTGCAGTTAGCAAAGGGATGCTATAGTGTTTTAGCATTCGGATTTTGCTATATACAGGGTTTGCGGCAACTTTTGAAACACTTTGCACAGAAAGTTATTTTAACATTGGTTTGTTTATATGGACATTACATGTCATTCTGGTATGATGTTTAGGCATCAAACTAGAAAATATAGTGAAAAAGCAGTGCTGCTTGTGGGCCATTCTTATAATAAGATGTAGGTAGAGAATTCTGAATATACTAGATTAGTTATCATTTCTCATCATTTCTCTATTTCTATATACCTTAGTCATCATTTTCTCTCATGTAATTCATCTGTGGCAACTCACACACTCTGCTGCCATTTTAATTTCTATTGTACATGTGACATCATGTGACAGCAATAAACACAAACACCTCCACATGTGAATTTATCCCCCTAATATCTAATACCTGCCTGTACGCACTCTTGGTCCAGTCTTTTGTCTAATTAAATCTCTTCAAAATGCTACTTTTTTTTGCCTTGTAGCTTTTTTAACACTGTCCAGTGGATGCTGTAAGGCCGCTTATTGAACTGTATTAATTTCCAATTTTTGAATGGCAATTATACAAAGTAGGATTACAACAGTGCATCTCTTTTCCTTCAGTGTCACATGAGAGCGTGTAATGTTTCATCCCTCACCTGATTCTCAGACAGCCACATAGCAGTCATCTGGTTCAGCTTAGTAAAACTGTAAGGAAGATTCTTCAGCCTGTAGTGGAACAAAAACAAAACACAGATTAAATTATCTTTCACGCACAACCTGAATGAGACACACACAATGCATCTATAAAGCCCAAAACATCTGTATGCCAAAATATGTCTTGAGGGCAAATTAGAGAGTAAAAAGCTGGTCTGTGGCAACATCTCTTTTTAACTTTAAAAACCCGCAATGCTTTGGGGTCGTGGCACTGCTGGCACAGAGCAGAAACTGGGAATGGAAAACCTCGATCAGGACTCCAGTTTTGTCAGTTTCCAAAATCAACCCCATTCAGTCTGGTCTGAACTGAACTGAAACCTCTCCATCACAATGTAATTATTAAGTTAGGTTTCTGACTGTGTGTGTTTGTCTGAGAAGGGGGCCGAGACATTCTTTCGCCTGTTGTTGGCATTGTTTTTTTCAGTGACTTTTTACAATTTACGTAAGCAGTAAAATTAGTGCATTGCTGCAGAACTCCTTTCAATAAGCTGGATGGGCATGCTTTCCAAGCCACCATGTGGCAACAGGAGCATGATTCCAGCACCAAAGGCAGCAAAGGCTAAAATGTAATGTAAAACTGAGCACTGGAATGAAAAGCTAAGAATACATATGAAACTGTGAAAAGACTTCTTTGTCAAACTGACAAGATACCAGTCATCATAATACACAGATCAACTTTGTTGGAAAACCAGCAGCACTGCAACACTGTTTGGCCATCCAGTGTGCTACCACTGAAATGCTAGGGGATTTCTCCTCTTATCTTTCTGATACATATATAAATACAAACCTAAAGAATTCCCCATGGTGTGCTTATTCACAAAGCAGAGTCCTACAAGTGAATCCTCATTCAACTCTGATAAATGTGCTACCTTGTGCAATAGAAGTATCAAACAAGGCTTTACACATATTGCACAACCATACTCAATGATTCAGCTACATATTTTTAAGATTTTTTTTTTTTACAGCAATTCAATTGTTTTCTTTCTGGTGGACAATAATGAGGAAAGATGGGAGGGAGTGATGACAATCAAAATTCAGGGATGTGTTCAGTAACACCATAGAGGCAGGAAAAAAAGTAGTCTCCTGGAAATAAACAAGAGTTGTCTGTGTCCAAAAAACAACATGAAATAACAACCCTGAATACGGTCATCAACATTGCAAGTACAAATATGTCTTAGTCTGCTGATTCACCAAACACTCAAACACCTCTCATCATCACATTTGAAACCGATATGCCAAAGTGATTCACACAACCCTGAATCATAAATGGTGGGAAAGAATGTGATGCTGGGGGGAGAGACTTGTGTGACACTTGTGTAAGACTTGGACGAGAAGGAGTTGACTGCAGGGCTGAGACTTCGAGAGGACTCACTTGTTGTTGCTGAGATTGATGACCTTGAGCTTCAGCATGTCTCCCATCTCCTCAGGCAAAGACTCAAGCTTGTTGGAGTGCAGGAACAGCACGGTTGCACTCTTCCAGTTGCCCATCTGTGAGGGGAAGAAACCAGGGACTCAGAGCCATGGGCAAACAGGCATAACTCTCACAGCTGGGCTGACTGACATACCACACCACTAGTCAAGTCCATGCGCGTGCGCACACACACACACACACACACACACACACACACACACACACACACACAGACAGACAGACAGACAGACAGACAGACAGACAGACAGACAGACACTCACCTCCGGGGGTAGCTGTGTAAGGAAGTTGTGATCTGCAGCAAAGGTGCGGATACAGACACACTGGCCAATGGAGGAGGGCAAGGCCTCAATCTCATTGAAACTGCAGTCCAGCTCATCCAGGGATGTCAGTCTAGTACAGAGGGGAGCAGAAGGGGGAAGACAGGGACACTTAATTTAGGCTTTACAGATTTAAAGGGTTTTTCATGTGGTAGAAGTATATACATACTTTCTGAAAGAAAGAAGTTTGAATTCTTTTTAATAACTTGTAATATCTAAATTAACACTGCTAGAAAAGTAGGCTACCACTTCAAGTCAAAGATCCGTAAGGTTCACACAGTAAAAAGTGTTCTTTGAGTTCTCTTTGAGATTCCACCCACCCCCCTCTTCCTCTCTCGACTCCTTTACTTGCTCCTTGACTAACTAATCTCAACTGGCACCCTCTTATTGGTCACATAAGAGGTTGTGTTTTTTCCCAATCTATTTGTATCAAACCTTTTGGCAGCAAGGTTGACAATGAGTGTCGTCATTGTCACATTATTGTACTTTATTCTGCCTGACATTTGGTTTGGAAACAGGCAAGCCAGAATACTATGGAAATCTCTTATTTTTCTTAGAAGGTAAATACAGAAATACACTACAAAGGAATAAGGACGAGAGAGTTAACAATACACAAAGGGGCTTGGGTAGTTAAGTGACAGATACCATAAAAAAGAAACTTTACAGGACCTTCAAATAGACAAATAGAAAAGAAATGGAACAAAGAGCAAACTTGTGTTCAGACCATCTATCCCGACGATATCTTATTGCAACAGTAGAACACTTAGCAGCAGTGACAACAACATGGAAAGCATCTTAAAAGCTTTATGGGACAGACTTTAAAGACCAAAGTGTGTACACTTCAAACTGAACCCATGTTTCTGCTGAATGAAAAATGCAAATGCACACTGGGAATTCAGATGAATGCAAATTGAGTTTGACCTAGTGGAGAGTTAGTGTGTTAATAGTATCATCAAGCTCCATATTCTATGTAGCCAAGGAATTAACAGAGGATTTGACTCCTCTCTGCAGTATAGTATAGTAACATAAACCAGGGAACAACAACACAACTGGCTACCAATACAGAGACAGCACACTGAACGAAATAGAGCTTCATATGAATGAAAAAAAGCGTTATATATTTAATCAGTATGCTTAACCAACAATCCTTGCAGGGGATTAAGCTAAACCAAAGGCTTTGTCACATAATCGGTGCCAATGTACACTAGGATACACATCCTCACATATCGGATAAATGACAGTGTTTGAAAACAATAGACAATGAGCAGAATTAAGTGTAGTGCCAGAATAGTAATTGTCAGTTAAACACAGGTTTGTATCTTTAAAGGGTGCGGGTGTTGACTGAACAGAATAAACTTGGGTGGATTAAAATGGATCCTAATCTCTATGCTGGACCATGATGATTCAGAGTAGATCAAGGGTCAGCATGTTGACCTTGCTCTATTGCCACAGCAGCTGCCGACTGCTGGGCTCACCTGTCTGATACAGGCAGTATTGGCCTGGGAACAACTATGGCTGATTTAATCTGTCAATACTGTATTAAAAGGTCATGTTGATCAAGATTACCGCTGACCCCGGCATAATAAAGGAAGTCTTAAACTGTTTGTAAGAATCAATATGGCTGACACTTGTGACTATAAGCATGATATTCATGGATATTCATTCAATAACGCTATTAATTCGCAATTAACGCTAATAATTAAATCAGCAGCAGACACCAAAAACTAAACAATGTATTGTAACACATTATTTTTAAAGGGGAGGAGCTGATCTATTCTGACAGATTGTTTTTATGCGACAGACAGCTTTAGAACAGACAGAGTGGATCCCGGATGAAAACAGCACTTTAATCCACTGATCTCAGGGTTTATTCTGCTGATTTTAAAGCTACTGCTGTAACGCTCACCCTCCAATGGAGTCTGGCAAGTACATCAGCTGGTTCTCATCCACTTTCAGAGCAGTCAGTTTCTTCAGTGAGCCTGGCAGACAGAGAGACAGAGAGAGAGAGAATTACCGAGAAGCATACTACAGCTCAGGGCAGTTATTGATTATCACTTGCTGTTGTATCACAGCAACTCATTTGATTTATTCATACTACCATCGATACTGTAACTGGTTTGCACATAATCAATGCACACTGAATTCTGCTGCATTATGCATCCGGCCTCATCTGATTTGATGCGCCTTAACTTTTCTTGTCAATGGGACTGAATGGTTTTCAGGAATTTCAGGAAGGAAATATCCAGATATGTCCATAAAATGCCATCGAAATTTAGGATTCGTTAAACCATAGGCTTTTCCACATAATCTGTGCCAGTGCACATCCACATGTCTTTTGTTTCTTAAGTTTCTTAAAAATACAGAACGTGATCTGAGTTTCATCAACTGCCAATCTCCATCCATCCATGAAGGCAAATGAAACAGAAAAACAATTTGTTCCATTTAAACATTTAAAGACCCCAGGAACTCATTCATGAAATTTGGCTCTGATAAAAAGGAAATAAGGCGGATGCAAGTTGAATAGTGGGAGGGTACATTGCTTTGCTATGCCAACCAATAGCCCAATGGCAGCAACTGATTCCACAAGATTTGAGGAGCAGGGATGAAACACGATTGTACTCCAGTAGATTTTGTTACCATACTTGCTATAACTTACTAGGATCATTGAACATTTTGCTAGAATTTTAATCTGCACTAAAGATGCACACTAAAGTGTACACACATTATCAGGGACACAAGACCATAACCATAGGCTTGCTGAGAGATGTCAATCAAATGCTTTGTCCTCAGTACAAGTTGAGTGAGCTACCCTCCACAGTGTTCAAAGGAAAATCAGAGAATAAATATTTTGGGCTGTTTTAAGCACTAATTTCTTGTAGACATAATTACTGAGAATGTTCTGGCCTGAAGAGTACCTTATGGTTAGTAATTTGAGTATGGTTATGGTCATTTAAAACAAGAAGGGATTGTGTGTAGTCCTACAACGCAGCACATTTTGAGTGAGTTGTGTGAAAATTCACATTTTAGGTGCGAAGATTCATAGTTTAAGTTAAGTTTTCACAATAATAGAACTCTTATTTCATTTAAGTAAGTAGCTAGTTCAACAGACATGATCTGAAGAAAACTGATTTCTTAAATGCCGTAAACCATAATGAAGTTTGAACGTACAGGTATAGAGTAGTGAAGTGTCTTTCCCCCGACTTTACAATTCATTGGGTTTTTAAAACCATTGTTATTAACTGACATCTGTGCAAGTGAATCTGCAATCAGTCTGCAATGAGATTCTATCACATTCTGTTGATGCCCCATTTCACAGCATGGCAGCATCTGAGCTGCTCATACAAAGACAGCTCTACTGGGCTGCATATTGTTCTTTGCCTTCAGATCATGACATTAACTAAGACTGTGTGTGTGTGTGTGTGGTAATCTTCACCAATTGAGCCTGGCAGCTGTGCGAGGGCATTGTTGGAGAGCAGGAGATCCTGCAGACTCTCACAGCCGGAGATCTGCTCATCTACCATCTCCAGGTTGTTCTTGGACACATCCAGGTATGCCAGCTGTTTCAGCATCCCCAGCATCTGGACAGATGGACACACACACACACACACACACACACACACAAAGGCTTTCAGTCACACAGTGTTTTCAGTGATATCTCATCATCCTTAGTTGATTTATGGAGAGGATTAGGCACAGTGGTGCTGGTTGAACTCTGGGTGGGATTAAATGGACCCCAAAACACCCGACAAGTATCGAGAAGTAACTGTATTCTTTAAGTTGCGTAATTACATTACAGATAATCAGACATAAGGACACATTTCAAAGTGTACCAGTTCACATCCCAGATTGCTTTGTGAATTACACATTTTCCTGACTTAAAACTGTGAAAAACTGTGAAAATGTCTAAATACCAACTAGATTTTTAAAATAACTTTGCTTGGATGGGGACACACTGAAACTACTCAATATTTTCAGAATTTTCTGCTTAACTGTTGTACACCTGACCAATTAATCACAGATTTATAGTATGTAACAGCCTCTTGTATCCTGACAAGCAGGTTAAAACACACAATAAAAATTCATCCAAAAATGTTTATTTTATATGACTGTCAATATTTACAGTTGTTGAATTCATGTTTGACAGACTTCACTGCTTACAGAAGGCCAGGCTGTGATAACAGCTGATGCTGCTGAAATGCTGACAGCAGAACTAATGCTTAATTATGACCCAGTTGCAAACAAGCTGGTCATTTGGATGAAAAATAAATCTCATGTAACACATTCTGACCAGTCACCATCAACGCATCTCTATAAATTAATGGTGCTCAACGTAAATGATTACTTCATAGTAGAATTTGCGTAAAAAACATTGTGACATTTGGATGACCAAAGGGCCATATTGGTTTCTGTAAAGCTTTGCTATAATTCTTGCCTATAATAATGTTATTGTGTTAGCCCAACAAGAGCAATCATTTCTCCAGCTCTTTATCTGCTTCTGGTTTTGAGAATGCTAAATGCCTGATCTAAACTGAGTGCTGTTCATTCTGATGAAGAGTTAAGTAGACAGGTGTTCTGAAAATCAAAGGAAATAATCTCGAGATGTTTTGAGGAATGACGGTCACTGAAACTGTGTGTATAGGAGAGATCGTAAGTCATACCCCAGGTAAAAATGTCAGTCTGTTCCCATCCATCCACAGCTCTTTGATTCCAGTCAGCTGCTCCAACACCTCAGGCTAGAGAGGAAAAGAGGAAACAGGAGAAAGGAGGTTAAGTGATCAGTGTGTGTGTGTGTGTGTGTACAAATGAATAATGAGGTAATTTATTTCTTCCATTATGAATATAGCGTACCGTAATGAAAGCTAACTACCAGTGAAAACAGAAAATTAACACTTATGTGCACTTAAGGAACAGACTTTCCAGTTCAGTGAAAATGAAGGAGATGGAAAAAAGAGAAGACGAAGGAACGAGGAGGTGAGGTCAACACCAGGGAGGTAGAGCCTTGGGCATCGACAGACTGACTGACAGCCACTCACCACTTCAGTGAACTCATTACTCCCCAGGTCCAACCTCTCCAGCTGTGTGAGCTTGTGCATGCTTCTGTAGAGACGGAAGACAGACAGGGAGCAAGATGTTATGGTGAGGAGGTAAAACAAATCACACAAACAAGTGGCTCAAAACAACTTATGATTATGAGCACAATAGAAACACACAGCATTATGAGCAATGTGGGCTATGTGCTACAAGTCACATTACATTATGAATCGCACATTTTCAGGAGTTGAAAATGGATATGAATTAAATCAAGAGGCACTTGAGCTGCCTAATGTCCCACCATAATTACCACGATATAGTTATTAAACATATCTAGTTCTGCTAATGGAGTCATTACGTTCTTGTTTAGTGGAATGGGCAAAAGCAAACTTTGTAAAATCGCCTACTTCTAGAAATACAAAACTGCTTCACCAGCACAACACTGTTTTAACTAAGAGATTCACTGAGATGCATATATTAATCTATAGTTTTCTTATAAAAATATAAAATAATTAGCCTTATTAACCTTTGGCTGTTGGTCCCTGTCTTCACAGCGCATAACAATGGACTTGAAGTGAAAATAATTTGTGCCCTAAATTTAGAAGCGGATGTCCTCATATGCTGACCAATTTAAATGTACAAAAAGTAAAGAAACTTTGCAGTTAGACTAACTGAGCCGATCTATGATGGAGCTCAACTTGGCGTAGGTCTGCTTGGCTATATTTCACAATTTGCTGCTTTGTGTGTGTGCATGAGTGGCAGTTGCTGCCATTCATTTCTATGGACACAGTGAGTTAGGGACACTTGCTCTTAGAGGCTGCACCCCCACAGGGAAATTTTACAGTTTAAAAGCTTTATGTTTCACAAGGGGGAAATAAATAGCTTTACTACTCAGACATGAGGTGTATGCTAGCCCTAAACCTTGGAACATTGTAAATACAATTACATTCACTGTAAATACAAATAGAAAAATAGGTGTACTATTGTTTCTTACTCCATGGTACAGAAGCTACAATTTACTTTACAAATGTATTTTGAAGTGACATTATTACAAGGATAACAGTGGCTGTTGCCAAAATCACTCTCAGATTTCAGCCTTTTGAATGTTGGACTGCTTCACACTATAGGAGCTCAACCAGACTCGGCCTGGAAAAAAACAAACATGTTTGAAGAAAATTCATGTTGGGCCAAAAGGCCAGAGTCGCCAATTATGAACCCAATTAGATTACAAGATAATCTGACCAACCGTCTGGCCCAAGAGCCCCCCACCCAACCCCGACGGTAGGGATTCTCCGGTGAGGCTTAGAATCAGCGTTGAAGTTGTCTAGTCTGACCTAAAAAACATAGTTCACTTCAGATTCTTTCCATTGTTTGAACATCCTTGGATGAAGGACACTCCTCTGGGATATTCATTCAACACATTGGGTTTGGGTTTTGTGAATAGCATAATTCTGACACATGGTGATTTAAGCCTATCGACTGTGACACACAACAAATGTAAACAAATTGTAATAAATCAAAATGTCCTAGGATACTGAATGACAAGATCAACAAAAGAAGTCTACACATGAAACAAAATATGAGACTACGTGCTTAATGCAATAGATTTTAGGATAAATAGAACTGAGATGGACTGTGTTCTGTTTAGGAACAGATCATATGACGACGTATCTCACAGCAGGGATGAACTGTGTTTAAAATGTTAAAATAAAATACGAGTGAGATTCAACACGCGAGTTCACAGCAGATCCTCCCCCGACCCCTACAGAGTTTGTTTTGTCTCAGGCACTCCTCAAAACATCTGAGTGTAAATCACACTGTGCAAATTATACCGCAAAAACGTTCAAGTTCTTTGGTGTTTTTGTAGTACTTGATGCAATGTGAAAACACCAGTCGGGTTGATGCACTTTGACGCCACACAGAGCAATAGCCAGCTTTGTCACATTCTTGCCTTGAGGCTGGCTATAACACCCCAGACCCCCACATAAGCCTAAAGGGGGAAGCATGTGCTCTGCTGGCTCATCTAAGAAGGTGAGTATGCCAGTGAAACAACCAACACTACATGGCTTACAACCACAGTCATGAGGAGCAAAGCAATTTTCTTTAAAAGATAATACTGAGAAAGCAAGTAATAGTTGGCTTATGCGTGGCGTGTGTCTGTATGTATTGAGAAAAAGAAAGTGTGTTGTATGTGTAAGCCTTGGAAAGCCTTTGTGCCCCTATGTGCATACACACTTTGTTTACATCTCTGAAATGCTTGTGCGTCGCTCTGACAACGTTCCCAACCATTAGTCCTTCTCTTTGTCAGGGTTCCAGCTCTTAACAGGTCTGGCCTCTTTCACATAAACACTGCTAGAGATGATCTGCTCTGCCGCGCTATCGTAACACCGCTCTGCTCTATAACGCACTGGCTGGCCAGTCGGTCAGTGAAAAATAAGAAAAAGGAAAGTAAGAGAGAAATTAAACCGAGCAAGAGGGAGAAATTGAAGAGGAAAGAAAGAAAAGGCAGATAGGAAAGGAAACATTTTTTTCTGAGAAATGTGAAGGGCACAATAAATAGAGAAACTGAGTGAGTATATTAGAGCAAGCAAGAGATGAGAGAAGACAGAAAGGGAAAGTAACTTTCCCCACAATCACATGAAGCTTTCTCAATCATTGGGGGGTGTTTGGGCTCCCATGGGCACTCTAACCTTCTCAAATGGTGAAATAACCCTCACAAGTGTCTGAGTAGAGGATTATAAAACCTGTCACAGCAAGCAGCCAAGTAAAGGGGGGCCTTATGTAATGCGGTGGAATTCAATGCAACAGTTAGAGGTGTGGGGAGGGAATCTAAGGTAGGAAGAGCCAGGACGTTGGAGGAGGCT
>OOFE01030013.1:0-10021 GCA_900323365.1 Monocentris japonica | reverse complement strand
ACCAGGTGGCACAGCCGGGGAAAGAGCTCTGACGGGTCAACCGGGGGCCGTGACTGGGATTGGGCCAGGGTGTGAGCTTGAGCAAGAGCCTCCTGGAAGAGAGTGAGAGAGAGAGATGAAATTCTTTAATGATCCCTGTAGGGAAATTCATCTTTTCGCTTGCTTTCCTCCATAGGGAGGTCAGAGTGCAGGGTCATGTACTGAACAGCACCCCTGAAGCTGGTGGAGATTCAGTGCCTTGCTCAAACACACTTGAGCAGATGCTTGCTGACACAAGGGCCTGAACCAGGACCCAAAATATGTGGTGTAGCAAGCAATCAACATGCATGTTCTCAGCAGCTCATTTATCCAGTTTTCAATTCTACTTTGGTCTTCATAACGTAGTGACTGTTATTGTGCCTTTTCGTTAATTTATTGCTTTTGGTGTGGCCACTTTATGGTACAAATGCTTCTAAAAAAAAAGGCACGCACATCCAAAAACAAATTAAAGAGACAATGAAAAATCAAAACTAGAGTCCGCACACTGCTGTACTCCCATCAGCACATTTATTTATCAATTACCAGCTATGTGACGTTTCGAGCCACCCTGCTCTTCATCAGACATGAAAGACAATGAACACCGCCTGGTGGGAGTGGGAGATGTGCAGTGCAGACATTTTTCACTAATGATTCTAAATAAATCAGTTTATTTTATTTGCCTCCTTTCACTGACAGTTTTAAACACTTGAGTAAACACATTTATGGAACTCCTATAATGGATGGATAGTGTCTTCAAATCAATACCATGTTCATACCGACTTACCACCTACACCCTTGGAAAAGTGTGCGTGAGAGTGACGATTATTGGTGGCCAGCTCTGTAACCTCAGGTGAGAATGAGCTATGAGGGATGGGGAACGAGGGTGTTGGGTGACGTAGGACCAGCAGTTAGGACTCTATATACACACACCTTATGCACATGACACATCTACAACTGCATTATGCAACAGTATACTCAAGCAGCCCATTGTTTCAACGTGCGAGGCTACCGCCACGGCCCAGCATGCGCCTGCTATAAATACTTATGGAGTGGGTGGGCAGGACGAGAGAGATAGAAGGATGGAGAGGGAGGTAGGATGGAGAGAGGAGAAGTATGGTTGGTGATTTATTCTGACAGAAAGAGGACAGCTTTTTCCAAACTCACTTTTAACCCCTGGTTCATTTTCCCTACTCTATCTCCCCTTTCAACGTATAACGTGTCCTGTGTAATCATTGCGTTAACGCCTCTTAGAAATGGTGATCCGATCAACATGTGAGAGAGCCGTCACCACATCAGTGCCTCCCATTCTACCCCTGGAACATAAAAAATAACATAGACAGCAACATATCGTTTCATTTCATGCGCCAAATTCTTCAAGCTAACAGTGATCTGGGCAGCTTGCCCTGAGTAGGAGAGAGGGAGGGAGCGAGAGAGAGAGAGAGAGAGCGAGAGAGAGAGAGAGAGAGAGAGAGAGAGAAGGCCAGGCCTGACCTGGAGGAACACAATGGAATAATTCAGACCAGTTTCACTCCCATTAATCTCAAAGATCCCCAAAGTTCCTGGCCAGAGAGGAAGTGCCTGGGGTGGGCAGTAGGAAGGGGAGGGTCTTCCAAGGGAGACCATGGGATCTGGGTGAAGGGAGACTGGGAAAAAAGGGAGAGAGAGGAGGAGGAGGAGAGGGATAAAGAGGGGAGAGAAGAGAGGGGAGGGAGAGTGTGTGTGGGAGGGTTGTTCGAGAAAATGAGAGAAGCAGAGAGAGGACCGAGAAAGAAAGTTCAATAAAGAAACAGAGAAGCAAGAGAGCGAAGAAACGAGAGCGCACCAGATAGACCGACAGATTGATAGAGAGACAGTGAGGTGAAGTGAGACAGAAACACCAAGATGACAAGACCTGGAGGGTGCACTCTCCAACGACAGAAAAAAGGGATAGAGGGAGCGAGAAGGAGATAGGGAGGGGAGGAGCGAGCCAGCAAAGCAGTGGAAGTCTTATAAGATAAACAGTGTGAGCAGCACAGCTGGGAGTCATTATGCCGGGGAGACGCAAGTGTCTGCCAATCTAACCTCTGACTGCCTCCCCATGCCTGTCCGCACCACACTCATCACCCCCTGGGGCCTGTGCCATCTCTCAGACACCGTGTGTGTGTGTGTGAGGATTAAGTGTCTTTGACTTTAGTGTGCAGGCTCTGCTTTTTTATGTGTTTTAGTTGTGTGTGTTTGTTATGTTATGTGTGTATGTGTGTGTGTGCATCTCCTCTGCTCTTCACCTTTAACTAGGCTTAAATGAAATTGTTGCAAACCTGTTATCAAATGTCCTGGGTACACAAGTGTGAGTGTGTGCTTATATGTGTGTATTTGTGCATGTGTTTGAAACTGAAATATCTTCACACAGGAGACAGGAGTGAGATTAAGGGATAAAGATCCATAAAATAGTATAAAATGTGTGATTAAACCTTTCCACTGCGCCACCTATGTGACACATGTGACAAGACTGGTTGGAATTAATACAAAGGGGTTATCTGTGTTCTGGGCCAACTTGTCAAAGTCGCAAATAAAGAAATAAATATTTCTTCTCGGACCTCGGTTAGAAACTTCCCATTTTCTGCAACTAAAGGAGCGCTCTCTCTGGTGAAAGAGATTCTCAGTCCTCTATATGAGCGAAATATGGAATAATCCACGTTGGATAAGTGGATACATCCCATAGATAGTTTGTTTGAACTGTTGGTGGTGAAGGCTTCGTGGTTCTGTGTTTTTGCAAATAATGTTTTCATGAGTGACACATCAAAACGTTATGCCCCGTTTCGTCAGCATCAGTCACTTTTTCAACACAGAGTCCCACTGTGGAGAAGCGGTAGGAATCGCTTGGAAAACACAATATCCATGTTTTGTTCCAGTCACGTGAGTGCAACTACTGTTTTTCCTTGGAACAAGGGCATGCGGAAAATCCTGCTATAAATCAGTGTGCTTTCTATAAGGAAACCAATATGGAACACTCTCCCTTCACGCCCAGTGCAGAACATTATGTAGTTCCATGTCCCAACTACACACACACACACACACACACACACACACACACACACACACACACACACACACCCCAGTCCTCAATAGCTGACCCAGCCAGCCCGACAGTGGCACTGTGCACACTGAGAAGATGTGTTCAATTCCTTCAATTTCTTGTGCAATTAGCCTTTGTCCCTGTCTGTGCATGTGTCTGTCTTTTTGGGAGCGTTTTCCAACACAGTTTCCTTGAAAAAGGGGTTGAGATGGGTTGAGATACTTGGGATACACTTTGATTTTTTTTCCTCTAATGTGCAAATTGATTTGTAGCCAGGGATTCAGCACAGGACCACCGGAACATATCGTTTTCGGAGGCCATCTAAAGATATAACCCCCAGCAATTTAGAAAATTAAGGAGTCAATATTGGGATTATTGCACTAGCAGCCCTAGTGTATATGTGTGTGTGCTTTGTGGTGTCATAGATCACATAAACCACTTTGGAGGAGGATGGAGACATACCAGTTTCTATGGTTGATTTGTGTGTGTGCTGTGTTGACTTGCTTGTGTGGACACGTGTGTTTATATTTCCTTCTGTATGCGACCACTGGCAGTGGCATTGATGGTTGATGAAACCAGATCATGGCTTGCTGAATAATTGACCAGGAACCTGCTGGGATGGATGGATCATGACCGCCGTTAACCCTTTCACAGCCAAGGATCACTGGCTCACTGTTGGCCCGCAATACAATGCACTGTGTTTGGACATGCGTGTATTTATATGTGTGTGTGTGTGCATATGCATGCAAGCGTATGTGTGTGATGTTTTGTTGAGGAGCTACAATCAAGCAACTTCTAATCTAGTGTGTGTGTGTGTGTGTGTAATGCTCTCACTTGCGTGCTTCTCATTGGGGATTATTGTAAACTTAATATCCCTTCTAATAAATCAGGAGCTCAAGTTTCCATTCAGCCATGAGTCAGTTTGCAGTTAGTCTTGTTGAGCAAACCCATTGCTTTGCTAACGTGCCTGTAACCTTGGAGAACGTTCTGGAGAACCACTTAGCGTGCAAAGGTGTAATATCTGCTGGATATATTGAATCATAAATATTGAACCATTTGCAGTAGCTAAAGATGAACTGGCAGAACTAGTAACATCCATCCAATGGAACATTTGCCTTACATAAGCTTCACTTAATAATAACATTCTGTTAAACCATTTGGACTCTCTCTTCCATCACTCAGCTGACACATTTGATTGCAGTTTGTCAGTTTTACTTAGCTGAGACAAACACAGAGTTCAGGTGACAGCTGTATTCTGAAGCTTGGCCTCATGAGGGAAGGACTTGGCTCTTCTAAGCAAGATGTCGCTATAACCCTCCCTTCTTTTTCTGCAGGCGCGGTCTCCTCTCTGTCTGTGTTATCAGAGTCCGATACAATCAGCTACTTTCATTTCTACTCTGACTACAGCTAGTTGGCTGCAGGAATAAAAAGAAACCTTGCTGTGCATTAGTTTATTGGATCTAGGCTATCATTCTCACACTCCAAACAAACCACACGTATTGTTAACATGACATCAGCTAACCTATAGCGGCTGCTGTTCGTCAGGGTTCCCACTGTGGCCCTGATGTAAAATTTCAGTGCTTCCATGACCTAAAAAATGCATTCCTTCCAGGTTTCAGCTCAGAAAAGTTCTCAAGGGGTAAACAGTTTGGTTTCCAGCTGGGCTTGCTACGATGTATAAGAACAGCTGCACACCATCTAATACAATGAATGTGTGAAACAAGTTGTTATCAAATACCCCGACTTTCCCTGCATGGAATACACCTCTCAAAAACTACACGCAACTGAAGCATACAGGACTTTTTTTTTTAGTGACGTCATGGGGGACAACCAGCCATAGAGACAGCAGTGCAACCAGTATGGCCAGTTCCATCTGTCAAGACTGGCTTTCACAAAAGGGATGTGGTTTAAAGGTGTGGGGGCACGTGTCTTTCAAAATTAGGCCAGGAAAACAAATGGGCCAATATTAATAGTAGATCTGAAGATTCAAGTGCAGATTCAAATCATGACTTGAATCCTATGTGTACTAACACGTGATGCACAATCTTCATAGCTTTTCAAAACAGTGTCAGCAAAGACCATATGAGGAAAATTTGAAAGGGGTTCACAGAATTAAGAAAAATGCTGCGTGTCAGACATTCTGGCTATAGCAGCTCTGCCCTCAAACTGTATGTCTGCATATGTGTTTGTGTGTGTGGGTGTGTGTGTGGGGCAGAGAGAGTGAGAGAGTTTATATGTGTGTAATGTCTGTCCCACACACAGCTGCCCCAAGTGTTGCTCAATCAGACAGGAAAAGAGCAGAGCTGGCCAGTTCACAGTGGGTGAGAGAGAGAGAAGGAGCGGGGACAGAGGCAAAAGAGAGAAAATAACACACATCTGGAGAGAAAGAAAGAGAGATTTAGAGCCTGTTACAGTGAAAATTAATGAGAGAGAGAAAAAAAGGTGGGTGGAAAGCAATAGCAATGACTGAGCAAAGAGAGAGGCTAAGCAAGAAGAGGCAGAGAAAGAGATGGTGTAAAAGAGAGAGGAGGAGAGAAGAGGAGAAGTGGAATGAGCGATGAGTGGTTGGCCCAATATCTCCATTAATACCAGTTTTCCCACTGGTACTGGAGTGGATTGCGTAACAGCCCTGTGATACTAAAGCTGGCTGAGTGTGTTTGTGTGTCTAAGGGCGTTCTACTAGGACAGGCAATGCTCAGATCTGTTTACAAGAGAGATGCAGAGAATGTTAAATGGGCGGAGGGGGTAGACTAGGTAACATAAAAACATAACAGCAAAGAGAAAGGCAGCGAGCAAACAAGTGTTAAGGAGGAGCTAGGAAAGTGGAAGAGAAAATGCATGTAGTGGAAGCAAAGATGAAAGGATAGAGCAGCTCGAGGGGTCAAGCCATGATTTGCCCTCAGAATGAACTCCTTATCAGACAGCGTTATGCTGACGCAGCACAGAGCCAGTCAGTTACACTAGTGTCTGTCTGTAATGCACACTGCAGAGCTTTATGTATGGCCAATATGATCGAATGAGAGAATCAATACAGGCACATATAAAGTTCTGTGTGCATTCAACGCTTTCAGATCTGCAGAGTTTATCATAGAAACTGGATGAATGGGTTGACGGAAACAGCAAGAGAATTGAGCCCCAGCCATTAAACACACATTTTGACACACAAGATCAGTGTAAATTTAAACACATTGTGCTCTGATGACAATGTTACATTATTAATATTTTTTTTTTCTTTGCTTTATTTCATAGTGAACAGCAGAGAGAGACAAGACAGATGGAAGAGGGGATGACAGGCTACAAAGGTCGAGATCTGGACTCTGGTTAATGCGTCGACAAGCTGTGCCATCATGATGCCACATAATCATATTTTCATGTCTACCAAACATTACCTCTAATGAATATGATCTTTTTTTAGGATTTACTTAAATAACCAAAGAAATCAAGACAGCCCACCCCATCTCTTTCTTTTTCAGAGTGAGAGTTTGCCATTGTGTCTGCTGTTCTCTGCTGTACAGGAACTGAGTTGCCAGGTCATAGAACCCTGTCTGTATTGTGCTATATGTCCTTGTAAAGGTCTCTTTTAGGTCTTTATTTCATTATACATCATGACCTGTATTCGGGAATGTGTTTTCCTTGGAGGTTGTTGATCTCTCTAAAGAGCACAAGATAAAGATTTTGTTGATGACAGTGGTACGGTAATTTATGAAAAATGGACTGAGGTGGAGGGGTGAGAAGTTCCAAAAAAACGCAGAACAGATGCCAACATCCAAGAGATAAGATTTATTTAAGATTTTTTGGGCATTTCCAATTCACTGAAAAGTGCACGACAGAGTGTGTGACAAAGTGTGACAAAAAAAGATGGGAATGAGAAACATGCAACAATTATCGTGAGCCTACTCAAATCCATGGCAACACAAGCATATAGCATTTGCTCCAGCCTAGTTTAGTTTTTTATCCACCTCCTTGCCTTCCCAGTGTGAACTATGAATACAGCATGAAACAAATGAGTGAAGAGAGTTGTCACGATACCGAGAAACGATTGACTCTGGAGCTGCTTGTAAAATTCCCACATTTTTTCATAGTGAATATCAGGTAGAGGACATTTGTCAGGTTCAGTCAACATTTGTGAACACTCTTTCCTGAAGCTAGAAACTGAACAAATAACCCTTGAATTTGTGATGTCACTGGGATGTAAAATCTGGCACTGCTCCATAGACAATAAATGACAGCACAAATTTAAAGGCTCCCTTTCTGATTTCAAGCCTTAGGAAAGCGTAGTGAAAGTTCACAAACATTGAATGAACTGTTCTGGGGCACAGGAATAACACACGTAAATTGTTAAGATGGGTGGCATTCCACTTTAACAGTCCAAGTCCAAACAGATTGTAAAGGGTGTTATGGCTTGAGGCTAAACTGCCACTGAGCACAAAGAAAAGGTGATGAAAATGAAGGAACCACCTACTATTAGCACGAACAAGCAAGAACTTTGACGCTGTCATGTTTGCATCCCTCCCAACACACTTGCACACACAGCTCCACCGTCATCGTATTTTGTAAATAAGACCATGCTGTGAAGAAAACAATGCATTTTGTTCCCAGTCACCAAACATTCAGAGATCTAGAAGTTATGAGCGTTGCCAAAATGCCAAAAATAACATGTATTTCATCCAAAATTCAGCGTGTGTTTGCCTGATGAGTAAATGAAGTCCTGATGGCTGAGAGGACACAATATTGCAACACATACACTGAACGGTCGCGCCATACACACACACACACAGCTCGTCACTGGATCAGCTGTTTGAACTCTCCTTCCCTCTGTGTCTGTCTCTCACCAGGTGCAGGCCGTCTTCGTCTGGTGTGCGTTATGTTAACCCCCTCTGTCTCCACGCTCAACACCCGTGTTGTCCATGTACAGCGGGAGGAAACACTTCGACTGGCCCATTAAAGTGTCAGTCACACATCTAAATAACTGCTAAAATTGAATAACTGCAAGCTAAAAAGATAAAATGGAAAAGGAAATGTTAAAAGGAACCAGACTGGAAGTTTTTTTTGCAAGGAAAGGAGTGAGATATGGGCTACAATGTGTTGCCTTATTTTGTTGAGCCACAGAACACTACTAACGTGAAAGTTTCCAAGCACGATTGAAAAGCTGCAGTTTCCAATGAGGTTTAATGGTTCCTTATGTCCGTGACTCAACCAATCGCTGCTATTCCCATGCTTCTACCCCGGTGAGTAATTTATCTTACTGTAAAGCCACGAGTAATTGTTTTTTGAAACAAGACACATTTCTGTTCCAGGAGAGCAACGCAGTAAGGTGCCCCACCTCAGAGCCACATCGACGTGTATCTCTCTGCGTAATCATCAGTCCCTGTTCCTGTTTAACGGCTGTTCCCTCCATTTACACAAAAAAATACACACTCAGCAGTGGCAGAGAGAGACGGAGAGAGGCTACACAGCCTTAGTTTCCATGAGAACCTACAGTATAATGGCGAAATTTCATGGCCTCAGTGGATGTTGTATAACGTGGAGGGAAATGGATCACGAGCACGGCTGCTGGTGAATGAACCTTAACAGTAGCCAGACGTGCTGTGTCTACCACCACGCACAACATCCGTTCAGAACTCTACAATATGAAGGGAACATGACTACACTGCAAACTGCATCAATCAGCATCACAATGCGTTTCTTCATAGATTCATAATGTCTGTGGATGTTAGCCGATGCCAAATTTCAGCCGATGATAATGGTTGCCTCAATATATCTGTCCGTCTGAGAGAGAGGGGAGCTGGTTTAGACCTTTCTCCTCCATTTTCTCCATTCATCTGCCTTTCTCTGTCTTTCCACACCTCATTCTCCTTAATTCTCCTATTTATCTTTCACTTCACCCATCTCTCCATTTCATGGTACCTCATGCCTTCCTGTCACCCAAATTCTCTCTCTCTCTCTCTCTCTCTCTCTCTCTCTAAGGTCTCTGCATGCCTTAATGCTTACAGTGCATGTGTTTTTCCTTTAGAAATTATATTGTCACATGTTTGAATGTTTGGGGGCTGTAGAATACAATATTTCTGACTGGATCTAAATGCCAAGTGTGCTTGTGTGGGCTGCTAGCACTGTGGATATTGGTATATTCACTTCTGTTATTGTTGCTGGTGTGTATGTGTGTGTGGGAGAGAGTTTGAGCGTCTGGATGTGAGAGTTAGTGAGCTCTTAAAGATGATTTTAGTTATTTGTTTTATTATGAAATGTTGCATTTTAGAACATCAAAGGCCAAACGTTTGTTTTAATGCTGTTTCTCTCTTTCTCATCTCTCTCTGATGGTGTGTGTAAGGGGATAGTAGTTGCTGGTGGTGTAACATGTGGGTCCACGCCCCTGTTATCAGTGTGTAGCAGATATCCCTCTCTACTGGGCCGGGCTGGTTTGGATATGAGAGAGAGAGAGAGAGAGAGAGAGAGAGAGACATACAGGAACAGAATGGAGAAGGAAAAACAGTGGGGGTGGGGGAGTGGGGGATAGAGGGTTACAGGGGTGTGAGTGTGTTTGTGTGTGAGCATGTTAGTATGTGTGTGTGTGTGTGTGTGTGTGTGTGTGTGTGTATACCGCTGCCAGGAAACATGAGAACACCAACAGGATGTACAGTGACAGGAGATGAGAGGAAAATGGAAAGAAAGAGAAATAGAATTAGAGAGAGAGAAATAGGAAGATAGTCAGATAGATAGATAGATAGATGGATAGATAGATAGATAGATAGATAGACAGATAGATAGATAGACGGATAGATGATAGATAGACAGATAGATGGATAGATAGATAGATAGATAGATAGATAGATAGATGATAGACAGATAGATAGATAGATGATAGACAGATAGATAGATGATAGATAGATAGACTGATAGATGATAGATAGATGAAAGATAGATGAAAGATAGATAGATAGACAGATAGAT
>OOFE01030004.1:6660-31963 GCA_900323365.1 Monocentris japonica | reverse complement strand
TTAAATGTAATGAATACTCAGGGAGGATAAGAGCCTGCTCTGTGCTGTCAGTTCGCTCTCTGTGCGTTGAGGGGGATTTCAGCTCCTCTGGCTTCAAACCCAGAGTCAAGGGGTCACGGTCTGTGCAGATAGCAGGGGCCACAATTTGTGTGTGTGTGTGTGTGTGTGTGTGTTTCTGTGTATGAGTGAGTGACTGTGTGTGAGTCACTGCATTACACAGACACACGAGACGCCATATGTTTCCACCCAGTTCACTGAAGAACAAATGCGCCGTCCTTTTTCATGAGGGTTCCCACAAGCGTCTGTTTTCTCACTCACCCCATGTGTGGGTTAATGCAGTAGAAGTAGGACACTTGGTCCACATCAATTAAGTTGTAAAAAAAAAATTAAATGGGACACCTGTTTATGGTGTCCACACAGAAAAACTAAAGCATCCAATTTAAAAGCGGGTGCAGACTAAAGAGAACAGCACTGGAGCAACATGCAAGTAGAAGCTGAAGGGTTCACCGTGAAGGACTTTCTTTCTGTGTGTGAGTGTGTTTCTGTGTGTGTGTATGTGTGTCAGTGCTTGTTGTCTTTGAAACGGCATTTTGATCATGTGACAGAAAATCTCTCAACTGAAACCAATACTAATGAAATTCAGCAACTCCTCTAGGACTTGCATTGGGTGGCCTCATCACCCAGCCCAAGGCAAGACAAAATATCATAACACAATATTTTTCTTATTTGTTATGGTATAACACTATTTAACGGTGTCTGTTTTTTCCAATACAAATTGCACCATAATGTGACGTCTTCTGGTGCTTTTTCTTGTAATGAAATTGCCATGTGCAGCTTTCATTCAAAACGATCCCTTTCACATCCAATTTTCATTGCAATTTCTTGGTAAAACTGCTGCAATGTGCATTTTTTTATATTCAATGTATTACAGGAATAAAAATTGTGCTGTAAATACGCATCCCAGATAGCAGACAAACACTGAATCAACATTGAAATGTAGCATTGATTCAACATCAGTTTTGCACCCTGAAATAATGTTGATCCTATATCAGTGTTCAGTGTCATTTCAATCAAAGTCATTCATTGAAACATCAAATTAACATTGAAGCAATGTAAAATGAATCATGCTTTATGTACAGCAGGATTCTGTGGTGGCGTACCACTAAAAAAACAAGTCCAGTCACAGAAAAAAACTGCTGCTGCTCAATATAAACTTCTCAGTGAACATCATCAGTCCCTTTCTCTCAGTTTTGGGGTTTGTTCTTATGTATTGTATTATACATATTGTACAATTGCATTGTTAATAAAATTATATTTTAATGAATGTCTACTTGGAAGAGGTTTTTTTATTTCTTTTTCTTGAGTTGGTGACTTGTTTGCTGAAAACCATGTGAACCGCAGCCCCTTCTCAGATTGAAAGAGCTGAGATTGGCTTGCTATTTTACTGGCAAGTCACCACAGAATCCTGCTGTTCTGAAAGCAGGGTTAGTTTGATGTTGTGTCAATGTTGATATGATGAGAATCAATGACTGAAGAGCATTGATTGAAATAACATTGAACACTGATGTTGGATCAACATTATTTCAGGGTGCAAAGTTGATGTTGAATCGGTGTTGCATTGATACATTAACATTGTTTCTATGTTGATGCAATGTTTGCTATAGGATACCTTTGTATGGATCCACACTGGAGTACTGTAAATTCCTAACCCGCAGCCGTAACCCCTCCTAAGTGGTAGAGGAAAGAGTATTTACAATCCAATTCGGGTAGCAGTACACCTAGTTTGGTCTTCACTTGCCTCACTGCCTGATCTACAGGCCTCTTGTGCTGCAGGAAGTGGGTCAAATCCTATCTGGTTGACCGTTTACAATGTGGGTCTGGTCAAAACAGTCCAGTTTGTTGGAATGCACTGGCTGTGTTTTAAGAATTCACATGGGTTTGTTCAAATTTTGTTTACAGCGCTAAAGTACAGACTGTGACAGTGATGATGTGTATGGTGTTAGCTCTGTCCTGAAGGTGTGGGCGATGCTCATCAAGTGTTGGCTCACCTCTAAATGCCCCGACAATGACGTTTGTCGAAGTCACTAGGGGTTCACCAATGCTTTTTCACTGCCGATACCGATTCAGAGTACTAACCTAAAAAGTAAAGTATCGGCCGGCAGAGACCACTGATCAGATCCGTAACATGTACTGACTTGGACTGTTCGCTTTGGGCCAGTGAACAAGAAAGATTGAGCTTCAGAGAAATCTAATATATTCCTTTGTGTGTGGCAACTGACAAAGGCACATCAACTTGCTTTACTTCAAAGCTGCACTAGGCAACTTGATGGTGTGTTGGCGATTCTGGAAACTGTTTGAAACATTAGAACGTTAACAGCCAGAAATCCTGCAATGTGACGTCAGTAAACTGCACACAGCACGCTCTTTGTTTACCAACCTGTCCGGTCTGTGATTCTTTCTACCAAAAGATACCAAAGGGGCGAGAGAATTTTGATTTGTCACTTCCTGTGGGTGGAGAAGTGTACATACCAGAGACCAGAATTTCATTCTATGGTGTCTCAGTTAGCATTCTTCTCTACTGCAGCCTCACTTTGTGATTTAGGCTGATAATACAGAGGGGTTTTTACACAAAATTCTTACGCAGTGCAGCTTTAAGGTGGGGAATTCTCTTTTCCAAGGAGATCAGAGTGCAGGGTCAGCCCTTCAACAGGGGGAGTTCAAGACCCTGTGTCAGCAAGCATCTGCCCTGCTGAAGTGTCTTTGAGCAAGGCACTAAATCCCTTCCAGCTCCAGGGGAGCTGCTCTGTAGCTGACCTTGCCCTACCTGTGGAGGTGGGCAAGGGAAACAAGTATCACATTATTATCATTTTCACACATTATATGTGACACATTATATGTGAGAGGCAGACCAAAACAGACAGCCGGCCACCTTGTTCTTTCCCCACTTCTCTCGCATAGTTTCCATTCCAATAACCTGAAGATTGCCTCTGACTTTTTCCTCTTGCTTGCATATTCTGCACAGCAGCCCATTTTGCAATCACACTTCCTCCCCAACACAAGTTTGGAAAAAAAGAAAACTTTTCCTCTCGCGATAGCAGCTCGCTTATGCAGCCGCCATATTCTGTGACAGTATTTTGATTCGTATCTGCTGGAAGTGAGGAAAAAGAAAGAGAAAAGTAAGGGCTGTCGCGGGGGGGCCAAAGAAGAGGAGCTGTCAAAAAGGTGTTCCCGAGTCTCTCTCAAACAGCAGGGGGGTTGAGGCGCAGTATCCCTCCCCTATTTCGAGGACAGAGAAGGCCCAGGCCTCGGTGCTGTTGAATCTCCGTCTCCCTGGTAGTAGTTGGACCCCTCTCGGCTTCTCTTCTTTCAGCACCGCGGCCCTCTGGAGGTCCGGCGGCGGTCTCGGGTGTTGAAGGTGGCCCGGGGAGCGGCGGCGGAGACGGTAGGCTTTTGCCAATGCTTAGTTAGCAACATAAACCCGGGATTAATGTTTTAATAACTTTAATTGAAAAACTCGTCACCGCCGTGTGCGATAAACGCTTGTATGTTCTACTCCGTGCAATCTCACTGAAAGAAAATGGAGAGAAAAAACTTTTCAGGTGTGGAAAAAGTTTTGTCTGCAGCAAGCAGCTAGTGTTTGCAAGCTGTTCCCGTCTCAGCCAATGTATTATTCACTATGTCCGTTAAAAACACATTCGTGTTAACCTCTTCATCAATCCCCCACAAATACATTTACGTGTCTTAATAGCTTTTATGAGTCTTTTATTTCAACATGACGTAGGCTACATGTTTTGTAGCCCATGTTAGGCTACATTTTCCATTGAGCTGTCCGTTAAACGTCGTAAGTAAGAAGTCGTGGATGGAAGTGTTGAGTTTAAGTGCACAGAGATATTAGAACATTATAGCTACACTCAACCTCCTGTACCAAGAGTTTTGTCTTCAAAAAACCTCAATATTAAGTTATTACATCTTGATAAGTTGTTTGCCCCGTTGCTACACTGGTAACATGGCAACACTTTTAGTTTCCAATCAGTAAGCTAACCATTTTTGGTACAACTGTTTGTCTACCTCTTTATTTAATGGATCAAAAATGTAGTTAATGGCTTATTAAATGCTCTACTATGCAGCTTGTCCTTTTCTTAGTAGTGTAAATTGGTTCTCCAAGGCCTAAATAGTCACTAGGACCTTTTTGGATTTGTACAAGTGCAACTAAAGTAAACCAAAGAGGCGTTCAAGGCTCTATTGTAGACTTGATTTTTTTCATTCAGTTTTATAACTGGGTTGATTGCTAGGCTGTTGGCTAATCAAAAATGACCCATGCTCCGCTTGCATCAGATGTTACTCAAGAGGGTAGCTGACTTGTGATTGAAGTGGATGAATGGGTGGGTCTGACACTTTGACAGGCTTCCTATCCAACATGGCAGCCCTAGACACTTTGTTGTTTTTTGGTTTCTTGATACACATGTACAAGTTCAAGGATGACCTAACCTATCACAATGTTGCTTTCCTCTGTTTGTAATTTTGAAGGCGCTACAGGTGCCAGGATGGGCTGGGAGGCATAGGTTGCATCATTAGACCTATTTTTGAGATTGTGTGAGATTGTTTGTAAGCCGGGACTCAGATGAGTTGTGTTGAGGCTTTAAAGGAACATTTTTGAATCATATAAAAATGATGAGTGTTTTTGACCCGCTCAAGTGTTTTTATGTTTGTGGATGCTCTGAGATATTTTACTCATCTTCTCTCTATTTGTCACAGACCAATACATACTTAATCATGCTGGTACATAATGTAGGATGTTATTCTGTTTTGATGTTGGATAGTTTAATTTCTAAGATACTAATTGGGATTACAAAACCTCTTTCAATTATTGGTAGCATTTGGCCATTTGTGGTGGTGTAGCACAGTGAAATCCTCTCTGCTTTTGTTGCGTTTATCACTTAAGCTGGTCTTGATATTAACACCAGCCACCAGTCAAATGCCGCTAAAGTTTGGTTGTGGGTGGAAAATTCTACCCAGCCAATTTGGCAGGTAACCAACCTGTGTCCAATTAATCTTTTTTATTCTAAAATTACATTGGCAGCTAAGAAATTGACATGCCCTTTGCAATTCTAATTCCAGTTGCCACTTTGCTTGCTTGATGTTAAAGTTTCAAAGCCCTGATTTAGTTAGAAATCACACAGTCAAAATACACGTTACCTGATTGTGGTATTTATGGCACAGGCTTCTTATTTTACTTTCCTGTCTCAGCAGACTTTGAATGACTGCTTTCTCCACTTGGCTGCTTTGAGAGGGTTGAGTTTATTAACAACTCTAAAGAGTTCAGAATAACTTCTCTATCGGCCTCTAAACACCTCCAGTCTAAACGGTGTTGTTGTATCTAGGGTGTAGAGTGTGTATCATTCATTAGCAGCTTGTGCCTGTCTTGACTTGCAGTCAACATTGCACTTCCTGACCAATAAGCTGCCATGGCCAACTGTTTATAGGTGCAGACCCCTAACTGAAACCATGTGTGCCTGTAGCTGGGCAAATATGTTGCTGGGAGGCCTTGCTGATTTGCCACTCTTTGGAGACTTGGGGCGATGGTTGCACAGAGCTCATGTGATAAGTGCTAAATCAGATTTTTGGCCAAAATCATGCCCTTGGACGGAGTGGCAGGCTGTTAATTTTTGGTTTGGACGTTCATTAGGCATAGGCTAACTGGCTAAATCAACATGGCTTTAAGGGGGTGCACAGAATATTGGATTGTGTCATGATAAAAACTAAGTTACCTTGATGCTTGTCAGTGGAGGTAAAGAATTGGTCCAGCTTGTTTTGAGTGTTTGGTTTTGTACAATAAACGGGTAGGGCTAAAACTTGTGTGTAACTTTTTGCATCAAGGTAAGCTTGTGGCACATTGTTGTAAATCTTTCCTGAAAAACCTGTTTTCAAATTCATCGTTTGCACAACACCTTATCACCAATCAGAGAATAGGGTGTGTGTGTGTGTGTGTGTGTGTGTGTGTTTGTTTTTCTTTTTCACAAGAGGAGGGATAATTATGAGTGTGCGTGCGTGTATTGGACGGAGTGCTTGTTGTTTGGATCAACAGCGTAGAGTCAATTTAACCTATGAAACGATATTTGCTTACCGTTCTCGTTCCCTGTATGTCGAAACAGATTTTCTATAAGAGGCAGCAGACTCTGAAGAAGTCGATAGATCTAATCTGATATGAGTTATGGTCTTTCAGGTTTCTACTTAGTGACGTGTCCCCATGGGTTTATTATGCTGCTTGCACTTTTTGTATAAGTCACTCTGGAGAAAAATGTTATCTCAGAAGCAAACGTCAAAAGCAAAAGGGAAGGATCCATCACATTATACCCACTGCTGCAGACTCAGGAAGAGGGCTTCGTGTTTTTAACCCTCCCCCACCGTGTGTCGGCTGTCAGGAAGAGAGGCTCGTATTGGAGCCCCCTCCCCCTGTCGGGCTCTTCTGACTCTCTGCTTCAAATGGAATCCTCCATTACACATGGTGCACACTCCAGTTCAAGGGTTAAATTGCACGCATTGAGGATGACACTGCAGAGTCGACTACACCACTAGCTGTAGTCTGCGTGTTACTATTTCATTGTGCATTTGTAGGGTTTGCTACTTTCTGTAGCATCTTTAAAACTATCTGGAGTCAAACATAACACTTTTTTTATGCTTTTATTTATTTTATTTATGCTTCTTATTGTAATTTAGAGATCTATAAATCTGCAGATGATTATTTATGAAGGCATGTTGTATGATATTCAGCTTTAAGTCAATTCCACAGTGTGATATTTATTCGGCAGCCGTGATGACTAGCAGAGCTGAACTGCTGCATTTGAACACCACTGGTGTTGATTCTACAAGCACACGAAGATCAGATAATGCCAAATAAATAAAATAAATAAACGTAGAAAAAATAGTAATGAAACTTTCCAGTGCACTATGCCATTTTAGACTACATAAGCCAGTTAGCTCTGACTGACCAATATCAAAACATTTGTGCAGCCTCCCCCTGCCTTCCAATTGCTTGAATTGGAAAACAAAGACGACTATCATTGACAGAAAAGGACCCTGTTCCATTTTAGTGGCTGGGCACATTGATGCTTCTCTTGAGCTGTTGGCTTTTAGGGCCTTTCTCTGTTGTCATTCATGGGATTTGTTCAATGTTAACATACGCTTAAATATGGTAGCTCAATTGCAGGCAAACCAATCGTCTTATAATACTGTTTGGGCTATTGCCCACTTCGATGGATTATTGGAAGGTGCCATTTAGCGTGATGTGAAGATGGTGATTTGAATTTTTGGGCTAATCTGAGTGTGCATAACATGAAACATCCCAAGGATTTTGATGCGTTGTGGCGCTGCCTGGGGCTGAAATCAATTTGTATAAGTTGTGTATAGGATACAAGAGTGATAATTATCACAGTCATGCAGCTGTTTGCTGATTTGTCAGGCTGGTATAGCCTCCAATTTTTGGATCACTTACCGTAAGATTTCTGAATGAACTTTGCCACGCTACACAATCAGGTGAAAATTGCTCCAGTTGGCGTAACCATCACTGCTGTTGTCAGCAATGACATTCAGCTCCACTTTGTTGGCCGTCTGCGGTCATGCCTCTGAGTGCATATATGCTCTGCGGTCAAAGGTATTATTGTAGCCTACCTTCTCACTGTCTCTCTCATCACTTGCCTAGGGAAACAGGACAAGAAGAGTGAACCAACCACATCCTATGCAGAGACGGTGTGAGACCCCCCCACCTAGGTCAAGGTTTCATCTCTGCCAGCTTTCCTATTCCTCTAAAATCACTGCCTCAGCTTCCCTAAAGGGACGCATCCTCTGTTTCTAGCCTAGCATGACCTGAGCAGACGTTGAACTACGTAGGTCTAAAGAAAATAAATAAATCAAAGCCTAATTTTTTATAATCAGGAAAAGTCAACTTAACACACATGCTCTTTAACAGTAAGACCCTGCTTCACACTTTTGAACTAATTTAACCCAGTACAGCCACAGTCTTCTGTTTGCCATTGAGCAGCACCAATGGATCAGTTGGGGGGTGAAGTGCCTTGCTTAAGTGTACTTTGCGTACTTAAGCGTTTCTCATCCATTTTCTCTGCCCAGAATTTCCCAGGCGGTCAGGGAATTTGAACTGGCATCCTTCTGACTCCATCTCTCTAATATCTAGCCTACCACCGCCCAGCATTAACATGAAATATATTGGCATGAAACTGATTAAGCATGGTTATCAATTGAAGAATTACAACAAAAATTTTCACAGCAACTTTGATTCACTGATGAAAAGTTTTTGTCACAAAAACAGGATAAAACAACATTAGGTTTAGTTTACACATGTATAATCAGAACTACAGTAGAATAAATCAAATGAACACATGCATCACAACGCACGGCATCTGCAACAGAATGATGCCTCGGTAACAGATTCTCTCATTTGAAATGAATGGATTCTCAACAGAGAGCAACACATTATATTTCCCATAGACTGGCATGAAGGTTATCAGCTTACAGGGACACTTATTTTATGTTATCCGTTAAGTTATTATTCTCTTCAACAGACACTTTGGGGGGGGGGGGGCTCTACATTTGTTCATCAGTTTCCCTAAAATGGCCTTTTAATGTAGTTATCGTTCATTATTGACACGACGTGGAAGCTTGTCGTTAGCTGGTCCACTTCAGGGACGAATGCTTACTGTGATAACAAGCTATTTTACTGAACCACAGGAACAAATGTGGAAACTTTTCCACCTCAATGTGGCTGGTGTCTAGTAAAGAAAAATAACAGCTAAAATTCAAAATGTCAGTAGCCATTAGCTTAAGTTTTGGATCAGGGGCACATTAACCCCAATATCACTACACTTTACCGACTAGTAAATTGTTCAGTGAAATCAATTATCTCAAAATAGCCGTCCCGTGTAATGCCACTAGTAAATCAGGGTTGAACACAGTAGAATAATTAAAGAGCAGCTTTTCATGCTAATGAAGTGTTTTTCAAGTTTCCTTTGCAGGAACTCTGCTATGAAATAGGATAGTAGCACAACCATCAATTAAAGGAATATAGGAGAGCTCCTCCGCCGGCTCTCTTTGGATGTAGCATTTAATGTAATTGGAAACAGAGCCGCTGGTGTGTTAAACAGGCATGCTTGGAAAGACAACAGTGCAGCTTTCAAGACACTTCGGCATTGTTAGTGGGATCCAGCGTTGTGCTTGAAGTGTTTATTTTCCCCTGTTTCTTTTTTTTATGATTTATAGGTCAATAGAAGCTGCAGACCAGTAGGATTAGGTTGCCCTTTATTCTGAGTGACAAGACTACGTACTGTCATAACAGCATCATGTTAGCATGCAATCAATTAAGCCCACAGCAACTTGTTTACTTCCTGTTGTGGGACTTATGTTCTTTTTTTCTCCATAAAATAGTTCAGTCATATTTGTTTTACTTTGACACGAAACCAGACGAGAGCCAACAAGTTTTAGGTTTGGGGTGGGGGGTGCTAAGAATTTGGATTACCCAGTTATCCAAATAACTGAATAAGAATCAGATGTAATTTTGCCTTTGAATAATTTGCAAAACTTCAGTATTGGTTCTTTTGGATGTCTTGAAGCCGTCCCAACCAATGACCTCTCATTATGAACAACACTTGAGGAGTCAATTGATGATCGTTTTTAGTTTTCCGGTTACCTGAAGTTCATCATTCAGATCATTCATCAAAACATAGAAGATCCAGTCTCTAAGTTACCTACAGACATTTGAAAAGGACCACAATTGGTCTTAATTATGTGCTATACTTTTGTAAGATTGTGTCACTACTTTCAAATGATGCATATCTCATTTTCAAATGATTGATATTAACTTCATCGTGGCTTATTACTGTAAAGGCCAAGCCGCCATCAAAATATCTCAGATTTCAAAATGCCCCTCTGTAACTTTTCCTAGATCCACTTTCTGTACAAACCAGTGTTGTTAAATTTTTAAATCAAGCAAGGAAATAGTAGCTATAATTATATTTATCAATTGATGGCTTGTTGGCCTTCTCTTAAACCCCAAAATCCATTGGCCTTTCTAGTGTTACGTGTCACTGTGCTTCCACATCAGTATTGCTATTCCAACTACACCGATCAGCCATAACATTAAAACCACTGACAGCTGAAGTGAATAACATCGATTATCTCGTTACAATGGCACCCGTTAAGGGGTGGGATATAGTGGGAAGCAAGTGATCAGTCAGTTCTTGAAGTTGATGTGTTGGAAGCAGGAAAAATGGGCAAGCGTAAGGATCTGAGCAACTTTGACAAGGGCCAAATTGTGATGGCTAGACGATTGGGTCAGAGCATCTTCAAAACGGCAGGTCTTGTGGGGTGTTCCCATGCAGTGGTTAGTACCTACCAAAAGTGGTCCAAGGAAGGACAACTGGTGAACCGGCGACAGGGTCATGGGCGCCTAAGGCTCATTGATGCGCGTGGGGAGTGAAGGCTAGCCCGTCTGGTCCGATCCCACAGAAGAGCTACTGTAAAAGTTAATGCTGGCTATGATAGAAAGGTGTCAGAACACACAGTGCTTCGCAGCTTGCTGCGTATGGGGCTGCGTAGCCGCAGACCGGTCAGAGTGCCCATGCTGACCCCTGTCCACCGCCGAATGGTTTTAATGTTATGGCTGATCGGTGTAGTCTGCGTTTTGAATGTGAGCCCTTAGTGACAGAGAGCACAGGAAGACAGTTCAGCAGTTATCTTTGGCCTCTGTGCTCCACAGGACTGAGGAGACTGTAACCTCTGCAGCAGGATATGTGTGTGACACAAACACTTCCTCTTGTCACCCACTGTTCTGATAAGCACCTCAATTTGCATTCTCACGTTTGTTCTTCTCTCATCGTGGTATTGTTTTGGTTACTTTTACATTTAAGGGGGAGGAGGTGTGTTATAATAAATCATATCATGACACAGTTGATTAAATCACTCCATAGTCGACATGCATTTTGCAAAGACTCTAAGCACACCTTTGGGCAGCGGTAACGTTGAGGTTGGAGAAGCAAGTCCTTTGTGCAACCCCTACAGGAAAATAATTGAGATGGAGTAAGCCTAATGGTTAAGACACTCACAACCTCATAAGCATACCTACTGTGTGTCCTGCAAGAGTGTGACAGGCTGTCTTGTTCCCTCTTCACTGTATCCCTCTCCTCTTTATTACTGTCTCTTTCTGTCTTTTCGCTGCCATGAAAGAAATAGTTGGAATACACACATCAGACCTTATTTGCACTCCTCTCAACCAGAGCATCTCCAGACCTTACATGCCACCCTGAAACTACATCTTAGCTGGTTGGCAGTTAAATGCAAGTTGGTGCCTCCTCTAATGCCCTCTCTCTCTCTCTGTGTCTGTGAAATATACTCTAGCCTCACGCCTGCTAAAATTAAAGCTGCATACAATAGCAACAGCACTTGAAGGGAATAGTCGACTGTTATTTGTTTTCAACAGGAGTTGAAGTTATCCTTCAACTACCATAGAAATGGCTTGTTAGCATTGTATGAAACCAATGGGTGCTACTGGCATAAAGTTAGCATAGTTTGAGGCTAGTCTGAGTGAGGAATGCTGAAATGGTAACATGCTGCTTTTTAGTTAATTTGAAATCCCAATACAGAAACATTTCACCACATTATGGCAGGAACCAGGCAAAGAAAAATATCAGACTAAAATTAAATATGTCGAGATCTTTTAAGGACAGCTTGGTGGTGCAAAGTAGCTTTATAGTTATTATTTATTTATATTACTATAAATTGAAAGTCTCTAGATGATTGGAGCAAGATAGGATGGTAGAGTTCTGTTCCAAAATGAGATGAGACGATTTGAAAAGGCGACTCTCTCTTGATTGATAGTGCAAAAATAAAATGAATAATAGTGCTTTTTCAAGGGTAAGGGGCAATGTAAGGCCTTGGTTGACAAAGATGTAACACTTTAACAGACTGAATTCGATATATTTTAGAGGTACTGAATGAATCATTTTGTTCTGGAATATAACTCTTACTTTTATTTAAAGCTGGTGGTAGAAGGCTTTATGTGATAGCTACAGTAGAGAGAGACAGAAAAGATTGGGACAGAGCCAGATTTGAACCCAGAACATCACAGTTACATGGTATGTGCTTTAACCAACTGAGCCAAGACTGCACCTAAGAAAATTTTGTAATAGCATTTCTTGATTAGATGGTAACCAACAGAAAGTGACCAGAAAGAGAGGATGAAATATGACAAATGTCATTAGCTGGATTAGAACCCATTACAAGCACACGTAACGTTAATGTATTGAGTGCTTTCAACAATTGGGATTCACAGAGTGCTTTACAGAAAACAAAGGACACAGAGCAGATAAAAACAAGGATAATTAAAACAAGAAAACAAGTACATCACAAATTCCAAGAAATGGGCTCAGATGGGCCACAGGTGTGCCCACTGATCAAACGCCCAGACTGTATGTGACTCTATGAACAGCTTCCACTGCCATATCTGCATCAGTCACTGGAAGGTACCCTTTGCAAAAGGGCATCAACTCTTTTCTTACTAGTTTACTTACTGCATCTGTTAAGTCGATGTAGGCAGGCCACAGGGGCTGGTAAAGCCACTGGTGAAATTTGGCAGCCAAACTTGTCAGCCACAGACAAACTTTACCAGAATTTGGCAGCAATAAGCAAAAGCTGAAAAATGCAAAAGTAAAAGCACACTCGTGAGTAAATCACATTTTCTTTCATTTTCTCAGCTTTGGCTTTTGTCTGTGTACCTATTTATGTGTATGATTTTTGTGGGTACATCATTGACAGAGTTGAGGGTTGTTCAGGGTTTTTTTCTTCAGATTCTTTTTTATGGCAATTTTACTAACCCATGGCTAGTGATTCTCAGGGCAAGCTAGAGTAAAATGATCGTCTTGCCAGTGAAGGTTAATGAAGTTGGAATGGTCCTTAAGGTCCATCTCTGAATACTTTTTACCTTTTGACTTTGTCCTGCTTGTTTTCTTCCTAGAATAGTCTTTTAATTGAGTATTACCTTCAGTTTACAGGAATCATTTGTCAGTGCTTCCATGGAATATCTGCACTTTCCCTGGCATGAGTAAGCAGATTGAGTTGACCTGCTGGCTGCTTGTTTTCTGCAGGATAGATATCACAGGCTGTTGTCTTATCATTCCTCTGCTTATCCTGTGGGCAGATTTTGGCCCTGTGTCCCCGCTGACTCCCTCTGACTTCCCTTGCAGATGCAGTGCAGCTCAGCTCGTCTTATTCTTTGCTGTTTTCCAAATGCCATGCAGGGACTGCTCTGCCCTTCATCATTTCTCCCACAGTCTGCTGATGGTCTTTCATCTCTTTCTCAGGTTTTTTGTTCTCACTAACGAAGGGCTTTGATCTAATGTCCTATCAGTAACAGTGTGGGCCTCAGGCTCTCATCCTCCCTCACTCCCTCACTGTCTCTCACTCTGAAAACATATTGTCAGGGCGTGGTGGACAGTGGAGTCCACACAGCCGAAAAGCTTTTGTTTGTTGTGGTTCAGTGTAGCTTTGCCAAGGGCAACTGCCTGTGTGGGTCTATCTCTCTGTGAAATTCTTGCAGCAGTAGCGGTCTATTGAATTAGGCCCTTCATTTGCCAATGTTTTGCAACCCTTTGCATCTCGAACACAACCTCCTGAGCTTGGGGAGGTGGGGGGAGCCTTACTTCCTATTGCGCTTTGAGAGTACTATTGTGCTGTTGCACAACAGCACTGCAAACATACCGAGTAAAGCTTGTGGACACCCCCCCCCCTTGCTTCCACAGTATGCAAGGAGATCAGAATGTTTTGTTTTTTTAAACATTACGAAAAAAAGTTTCCATAAGTACCCACAGAACTATGGAGAGGAGCATGCTGGGTACAAGCTTGTAAAGGTGGAAGCACGCCACACTGCTGCAGCTAAAGGGGGGGGGGGCTTTTTACTTTTTCCCAGCTGCCCAAAGCCTCCCTTTGTTTGGATTGTTTCTGATAGTCTCTTTGTTCCTGGTTACTGATCCATGGAAACTCTTCTCGATTTTAAAGGAGTGGACTGGAGAGGTGCACAACTCAGACCAGGGGGATCCCTGGGGTAGCTACATGCACCCCGCTCCCCATCGCACAGCCACCCTCTCTCCTGCCCCCAGCCCCCCTTTCCTCCCTCTCTTCCATGCTGCCCTCTGGCCTCCCAAACCCACTGATGGCCTGCCTCTGCTCCTGGTTAGAGATGTCATAACAGAGACACTGTGCTGCGGTATTCCTTAGAGGAATGTGCTGCCATGGGTCCGTGTGTGTGTGTGGTTTGGCTGCTGTCTGTGCAGCGGATCAGACCAGGCTGGCGCTGGCACCCTCCTAGGCACACCTGTCAGTGCCAGTCTAGGCACAACCAGCGCTGTGTTGTCCCTCCTGTCCTCTGCAGGCAGCAGAGCTGATCGCTGCCTCCTCACACTGAACCTCCACACACAGAACAACTGTGGGAAAAGAGAGCCATGCACGCTTTATGCCTGCACATTCTGTAGACCTGTAGACCTCTGCAGTTTTTCCTCAAAGGATCCTATTTTTAAAAGGACAATAAGTATGATTTTTACTGCCCCTTAGTGCAAAATTACCATAATGTATCTGTAGGGAGTTGATGGGGTTATCGATCAATGCCAATGAATTCCTTAACCAGGTGCTGAGATTTCTGGTTTTCAAAACTCACTTTCTAGCCTGTACTCTGTTTGGGAACAAAACCTCCCCGCCCATTGGTATATCAAGATACTTTTCAAATGCTCAACACTGGAGTATGGCGCTATGAGCAAGCAGCCAGAATCGCAACGCATTTCATCTACAAAGGCTGAAAAGCCTCGTTCACAAGCCAAAAAAGTTGTATAATTATTATTACAGTATTTTGCATCGTGACATATTACCTCTCCTCTTGGTGTTTCTGTTGGATCTCTGCTCTAATTAGCAAGCTTAGTTGTGTCTATTTGAAAATGTGACTTTATTGTTTGTGTCAATTACAGGCTGCCGTAACTCAAGGTGATCGGAGGGGAGAGGAGTGGGGGCTGTAGAAAAGACAAGATAAGCTCTATTGATGCTGTTCCTACTGGTCACAGATAGAGGTCAATTAAGAGTTATAGATTACTCAGTGTCCCTTTTTAAAGTAATTGTTCTTGCGACCCAGTGCTAATTTTCAGTCCAATTGCTTGCTAATGTGACCAAATTTACTAGCCTACAAGTCTGCAGTGTTTCCTTTAACGTGTTTACATTGCAGAGAATTAGATGACAACATAACTTTGCTAATAACTTATGATACTTGGCTTTCCAGAACAATGTGGGGACCCAATTCAGTCTTCCTTTGACCCGCCTTTGGGTTCCAACCCAAAGTGGGAAACACTGGTCTAGACCTCCATAGAAGTTCCCAGGCTTGAAAATACACCTGGGAGTGCCAAAGTCTTTGTTGTTGACAGAAACTATTTGCTGTGTTATGTGATTAAAACCCTGGCACACAGGATGTTCAGACAAATCATGTCTGATCCATTTAATTTAGGCCGTATAAACTGGTCACCACTAGCAGAAGGCCTAGGCTACTTAGCATTTGATAGTTGTGATGATATTACACAGGGTCATATTACAAGTCAATTAGCGGGATCTGGGTGAAAAGGGCCTGCTCAGTCAGTGAGACAAGTATGACTAGAATGTTTTGAGAGGGCTGGAATAAGAGCGAATGGCATCTCAACGGCAGAGGAGTCACATGACTTGGCTGCCATTTGTCTTTTGCTTGGCCTCAAGGTGGGGAATGATACTCCTAGCAGCTGCGGGAAGCATTTCCGGTAGAGGGTTTTCTCCTTAGCTGAGTGCACGGTGGTCCAGCGATATACTGAAGTAGGGATGCACCGATAACCTCTTCTACACAGCCTATGCCGATTCTGAGTGCTAAACTGTAAAAAGTATGGGCTGGTACGGATTACAGATCTGATCCTTAAACTTTGACTGAACGGTATAGTCACTTTGTTTGGGGCCAATGGGCAGTTTAGATATTATCCATGTTTCTCCTTTACAGAGTTCTGACATCCTACTGTGTAGGAAAAAGCCAGAAATTCAAGTCTCTTTACCTTGATGCTCTTATATGTTGTATCAGCTTTTAGTATTGGGGAAACTTTCCAATGTCCAGTATCAGCCCGGTGTCAGCCCAATATCACATATCAACATGAGTATTAGTACATCCCTACAGTGAAGACCAGTAGTGGTGTGGTTATACTGGAGATAACCTCAGGTTTTACCTTTTGTACTGTGTGTAAAGACATGATAACATCAAGAGCAGCATGGAAAACTGATTGAATGAACTGAAACCAAAGACAGATGTGGTACTAATATCCTGCTGGCTGTGTGTTTGAAAGAGCATGATGACATACAGTAAGTGTATTTCATAAGGCACCAAAGGGTGAAGATTTGGCTGGTGCATACTTAGCATGTCATCGCTAAGCACCTGAGTGCAAGCAGTTCCATTGTGTTCAATCGGCCCGTTGTGAGTGTTGAGAGGGAGCACTGCCACCCAAGTTCTCATCGCAGTGGATTGGAAGGTCACCGGTTTGAATCCCAAACTGGCTTGACAAATCTGGGAGGGATGAAGTGGATGAGCAGCTACTGTTGAGGTGCCCTTGAACTAGGCACTTGGAGCTGCTCAGTGGTCAACAGCAGAAGGCTGTGGCTGTACTGGGAAGCTCCCAGGTGTGAATGTATTCCTGCATAAGTGTGAAGCAAGGCATCGCTGAAAAACAAAACGCTTGTTCAGTCAGCTATCCTTGGATAAATAAAGGTTTAAAATATCTATGCTGTGCAAGTTCAACACCTAAAGACTTGTTTTGTTTTGCAGGAAATATTTTGTGTGATCTTGTCAGGGAGATGGCATGCTCGGTTTGCGTGTGTCGATTGTTGCACCACTGAAAGAGGTGTGTGTGTGTGTGACTTCCTCTTGAAGGTGGGGCTGTGGAATGGGATTGACATGGAAGTTATGCCTGGTATTTATGGCTTTTTTGTATGCGGCTTTGTTATCTCAAGGACAGGGCATAGTTGGCTGTTTAGATACTGGCTAGGAACTAGGCTTTGCTCAGACTTATGGCTCAACCTCCAAATGAACAGGAAGATGTTACTCAGTGACCATACATGATTTTGATTTTACTTGCAGGCTCTCGGGGGTCTCTTTCACACTGTTGTTGCACCATACCCTTTGTCCCTGGACTTGACTGATGCAGAATTCTTTTTCTGATTAATTGATGAGGGAACTTATAGATGGCCTTTCTGATGCCAATTAAGATGTCCTTTAGATGTATAGAAGCTAGCCCAAATAGCCCATGTCTGTGTGGAATGATATTCAAGGCAACATCATCATAGCCTCCTCTAGACCCAAATAACATTCAGGAAAACACACCGTTTTTTTTTTTGTTTTTTTTTACAGAATTGTAAAGATCTAGAATTTTGCAAAGATGGTAAATGGTAGCCATAAGAAAGCCAAATTTTCCAGATAAGTGCTTTATTGCACAAATTCTATTGTATTGTTTACATCTGCCAGGGCCAGTTCTGATAATATAATAATATTGATGCACTAATACTTCTTTCGGGCCCTGCTTTGCACAGTCAAGTTTATTTTGTAGGCCTCACAGTTGCAGTCTCGAACGGCTTCACAACACCCACAGTATGAAAACAGTAAATGATTTTAAAAAAAATGTTTTGAAGCTAAGCTAAGGCCACACCTCTGAGTTCCCAAGCAATCTGCTAAGCAGCCCCCAATGAAGCAGCCAGAAGGAGAGTCATACAAGGGTGTTGTATCCATGACCAGCACATAATCTGTAATTGTGAATCATGTAGTGGAGGAATCTTCTGCCACGCAGATGGCCAGTCAAGCCGAGAAGCCTTTAAAACTCCTGCCGGAAAATCTATCAGAACCAACTGTTTCTGAACCTTTTTTAGTCCTCCGCCCACCCCCTTGTCCTCCTAACTCCCTGTTCTCCCAACCCTCACTGCTATCAGATCAGTTTTCACATAACTTGCGTTTCCTTCAATTCACCACTGTCTGTCTTTGTGATATGACAAAGTAAGTAGTTGTATTGTCCTGAGTAGGGCAGTCACCAAACTCTCAGTTCAGTAAACAAAACAGACTGAGTGTTCTGTAACCAGTAACTGCAGTGCATGGGCTACTTGTGTTTTTTGCCACTTAACAGCTCAGCTTGTATTCAGTTGTTTTTAGTAGCAGCTAGCAGGTTCATTCTGCCACATGTCCATGAGTCATTGTATGACTTGTTTTTGTGGATACAGTTAGGAGCTCCTCCAGACAGTGCAGAGTTGAAATGGTAGCCGACTGTAGAGCACCTCTGTAAGGTCAATGAGCATGGCAGGAAAGAAACTAACCTTAGATGTCAACCGGCCACCGTGGCTGGTGCGACAATATTCACTTATTATTTCACCCTCCATACTCAATTTTTAGCATAGAATTGGTCTTCCAGATGATGGAGTAGACAGACTCGCCTACCACAGCCCAAATTGATCAACATTTAGCTGATTGTTGGTCGATATTTCCCAGCCTGTCTCCAAGACTTATGTCGGGCCTGGGAATGAAACCATTACTCTTCAAAATCAAATACAAGCAGTTTTAAATGGTTCTCTTATTTATTCTTATGAGTGCAGCTTATGAAATGATTAGACCAGCCTGTGTTTTTTGTGCAGCTGTACATTATGGTCCAATGCAGTCTGTATCTATTGGTAATCATTAACTTATTAGCACTGATCTCACTGTCAATAGCCACAGACTCACTGCAGATTTAGCCTTGTGGATCTGAATGCTGTGTCTAAAGACTATTATTCTCATTTAGCGACTTTGTCTTGTTGTCTTTTTATTTATTATTATCATAAACAGTAGCCTTCTGTGAATACAGAAAAGTGTAAAACATGACTTATTGACATTCAGAGATACATTTTGTGAACTGTGACAGTTTATTCTGCATTTAGGTAATTCCCCTTCACAGCTGAATTTCAGAATTCATATTTATATTTTGATATATAGTGTACAGTGTGGTTGGTAGCGATAGTACTTTCTGTAAGCTTTGTGTATGTACAATTGTCAGACAGGTGAAAGGAAAGTGGAAAGAGAGTGGGAAGGGCAGCTCTCTGACTGAGCTGCATCAATCAGTCTCGTCTGCAGATACAGGAAAACACCCTTAACTGTCTGCTTGCCCCTCCCTGATGCGTACCAACAAACTCCCTCTCATCTGTACTGTCTCCTGTGTTTTCCAGCATTTGGTGTTCCACACCTTGTTGTTACAGCACATTGTTTGGAAGAGGATCTAAAGAGTTCTCTCTACAAAACCAAAAGCTGTCGGTCTGAGAAGCTGTCCAAATATAACAGGATCGACGAAGACGTGCAGTGGTGGGAATAATAAATAACAATATATGGAGCAGAAAGCGCTTAGCTATTCAGCGTTTGGTCTGACTAGGGCTGTGCTGTGCTGACTTTGAGCTATGCTGTGATATAAAGTGCTCAGACAGGCATCCAACTGGTTTATATACCCCAAAGTTTAACCCATTTTAAAGGTTTTGCATTGGCAAATTTTTTTCTCACATTTTTCATGACATTGGATTGGTTTGGTAAAATTCCCACCCTCCTCTTGGTCTGCAGAAAATAGCATGTCAGTATTTAGAGCATGCCTACAAAGAATACTGCACTGCTTGCAATGAATGCCAACAATTTGTAAAGCTCAAGCCTACTTCCAAGCATACTTCCAAGCACGCTATCCCAATAAGGTGTGAAAGTAATGTATGTGGTCACATGGTCTGGAAGCCGCTGTATTGCTGACTGTTTTATGGATGGAAAGTAACCTCCATCGTGTATCTTTTTTGAGAGTTGGTTTGGAACATTTTGCCTATAGATTATACTGTACCTGCTCAATGAGAGTCTGTGTTGGGGCTTGTCAGCTGGCAATTAATGTTTCCACAATGTAAGGAAAAACACCCTGCAGAGTGCCCTGCTGAGACTGTTGTTGCTCTGCTCTTGTTTTTTCACATATTCATTTTTACTTTGTAGATTGCTCACACCTTCTTTTTTTAATTCATTTTTTTTGTCTGAAGACAAACAAAAAGATTAGTGGTTTAGGATAAGAGTTTTCATGTTGCTGAAGTTTCTATTTTAAGCTCAGGCTGTGGTCTTGACATATAATGCCTTAAGGCAAGTAACACGTGGAGGAGGGGTCCTCAGGACCAAGGAGCATTGAGGCTTCACTTCTGCAGAGGTGGAGGATTGTTGTACAACTTGTCACTAAAGGCTGCACGATTATGGCTAAAATAATGATCATGTTTTTTGATATTGTGATCAAGATTATAATTCAAGATAAGAATTCATATAAAATATAAAGTCTTTATTGAGTTGGGAACACAATTATTTTATTACAATTTTGCATTTATATCAACATCTTGAAATTAAATGTTTCAATTTTGCCAAAATATCTACAATTAATTAACTGTTGAAACAAAAATTGTGACTACAGCCATTCATGGATTCTTATTATTATGAGTAGTAGTAGTAGCAGTACTACTAGTAGTAGTCTGATACTGACAGTTCATAATATACAGCAGCGAAATGATTGAAAAATAAACAACAAAAAAGTAAATAATTTGTTTGACTTGTATAATTTTTAGTATAAAGTATAGTATAAATTGTCCTTATAAGATGCATTATTGGATTATGAATTGGCAGCTCTGTAAGTGTAACCAGCAGTAAGATAGAAAAAGCCAGAGAGGAAATTCATGAGGCTGGTAGTCTCTCCATTCATCTGTCTTGTCAGTACATTAGTAGGACCTGAATAGGGATTGTCGGCTACCTACTTTGCCAACATACAGGCTAGGTGCTGCCGGCTCTGGTCGTGGGCGTTGAGTGTGTGTTTATAGTAATTGTTGGTGCCTTTTTAAAAATGAGCCAGCTCAACCCACATTACTTGGAAATCTGTGTCAGTTTGGCAGCTAGCTAACCATCACTGTCTTGTTGAGAACACATCACACCAGTGTTAATACTCGCATGCTAACATCTGTTTTTTTGCTAAATTTAGCCTGTTGGCTAGTTAGATAGCTATAAAAGCCAAAAGCCAGCTGTTTGTTCAGGTTAACAGAGCTGACTCTTCTCAAGCTACAACTCATACTATTTTGGAGTAGGGACTAGGTCTAACGGTTTCCTGTGTCACAGTAACCTAAATTTGGAAGCAAATCTACCTCATCAGACTATTCACTTTCACTTTTACTGAATGGATGTACACCCACACCACAACTATCTTTTTAAGCTATTTCTCTTTTTCTAGTCCAGATGTTATATATTTAGCATTTTTACACACAGCCAATTCTCTGCTGGACCTCCATGATGACGCCAGGCATGGTTGCTTGGAGATTTGTGACACAACTGCAAAGCCACTTTTCAACTGAAATGATGGGTGGCCTTTTTGCTGATTTATCAGTGTCTAAGACAGCCGGAATCACGTTTGCACAGAATCTAATGTAATTACTCTTTGTGGTATTTAGGGTGAATGCCTATGTAGAAACACGGCTTGATGTAGAGGAAAGGGGTGTGACTGAGAGTGGGTTTCTTATTGGGGTTATCAAGTGCGTATACCCCATCACATTTTGTTGAATCAGGGCTACGAAACCTCCAGTGCTCAACAGTAAATTCTGGTGTTGAGCCCCCTTCACACTGGTCAGACCTATACTAAGCTACACGTACACTACCCCGACATTGCAACTATCAGCCTACAACAGCTCATCTAATCATTTCTGATCAATCAATCTCAACAACAATATGCTGAAGGGATAGCTGACCCTGTTGACTTGAAAATGTATCTTGAATCAGCTCACCGCAATCTGGTTAAAATCCATAATCATGGCATTATTCTTAAATTTAGGATTTGATTGCTTTTGAATTACTGAATTACTTTCTGCACATTGCTTATATTAGTACCAAAATGATTGATCATTCAACTCAGAAAAGGGCCTGTAGATGGCTGGCTTTTACTTTGAAGAGAATCTTCTGATGTATAATTAAAGGGTATTTGATTGACGGAAACCATACACGTTACCCAAGTTTTAAGGAAACTTGTGATGTTTGCATGGCGGTCCTGTTTGACACCACCAGCTGGGAGTTTGTGAGGATAATGGCATGGGTGGCAGAATTACAGATGTCAGTCTTCTGCATGCTTTGGTGCCCTTGTCAATTCTTCCCTTGTAGCCAATACTCAGATTAGGCCTTTCCTAGTTCTTTATATTCATCTGTCCCATCCTCTGAAACCATTTTCTTTTCCAAAGAACCAGCCAATCCTCTTTTCACAGAAGTTATTATAGCGATGGTTTTTACTCACAAACAAACCAGTTTGCAGGGAATGTGCTCTGTGGAACCAAAATGCAGTCGATCTCAGATAGCCTAAATAAATCCTCTTTGTGAAATTACAACTTCTCATTTTCTCTAAAATGAATGGGTAGAAATACTAATATAACTGATCCATAAATCCTTGTTGAGCAAGAACAATTCTAGATCAAAATGCCACATGTAATAATGCTAATCCACTCTGGCATGCATAGTTTTTCACTGCTGTAGATTTTATTACTGATTGATTGTGAACAGCATATCTGTTAACTGTTTGCTGAGTTGGTTGTCACTCACAGTGTTGGCTTCACTTGCACCACTTTGGTCATTACTGAGCCTCCTGTGATCAATTTTGGATCAGTCAGTCTGGTGAAGGGATTTTCATTAGTGCGTGTAAATGGTGCGTATTGTGTCATGCAATGTCAGTAATGCAGAGCGCTCTTGCCTCGTGGATTCCTTGTAAGGCTGCATGATTCACCACGTCTCATTGTGTATCACTATTTTAGTTTCTACAGTTTGTAAAATTGGAACGATAGATACGATTCAAAAAGGGCACTACATAACTTTATTCTTCAAATTCCATGAGATTAATAATCCTGATCACAGTATCTAGCTAAGTAATAGAGATGATCATTTTAGTCTTGGCACTCATGTCGAGTACAAACCACCTGTTGATGTCGAGCAATGCCTTATTTACGACCACTCCGGCAGAGATGCTTGGATATCACACTGGTGGTGTAAAATGTTAATTCCATCTTTCAGTCAGTAATTCTGCTAATGTAGACCAGATGCGTCCTCTTGTTGACTGTAATATTGTGTGTGTTTATTTACTTGTATGTGTATGTGAAATGTGTGTGCATAACTCTGCCTCTCCTTCATACATAGAAGGTATAGCTCCATGAAGATCAGCTTGTTTATGTCGTTGTGGGTAGTTGACCTTCTGGTCATCTGTTTCCACATGCTGACTCGGAGTTAGAAGATGATTCATAGTGGCCGATGAATCCACATGAAAAGGAAGAGGCTGTCAGACCAGGGGCTGGACTAAGCCTAATTATTAATCATTCATTGTTTGGAAGCATTTTTCAGTGCTCTCTCCAATGTTGGGAAATCAGGAGGAATTTATCTCTGAAGGCTGTGATGCAGACACAATACAAACATTGTGCAGTGATGTTGATTAAAGCTGCCCAATGTAAATGGGCGGAAAACTTAAATCAGAATATTGACTGAATTGCAATTTCCAAGTCCCTTTTTTTTTTTTTTTTTTTTTTTTTTTTTTTTAAATCAAAGTGAAAGGGTTTTTTGAAGTAAAACCAAAACAAGGTATTCTGTTGTTGTGCAGAACAAATAAATTTCCATTTGGAGAAAATCAGTTTAAAGTCTGTTTAAAACTACACTTAAAATATAGACCATAGCGTTGCATCTTAGTGTGATTTTATTGTGTTCGATATCACGGCAGTATTATTGTTAGTTCCCTGCAGCAAGGGTGTAACTCCATTTTAGCCTTTTTAGTGTAACGGCTGATATTCGCCGGTTTGAATCTCGGGAGCAGAACATCTGGGTGGGGAAAGTGAATAGAAATACTCCCCTCTCCCCTTCCTCAACAACTACTGTCATGATGCCCTTGATGCCCTTCAACACACTCAGCTCATGTGAAGCTGCTCAGTAGCCACAAGAAAAAGACTGGTGGCACTGGGAAGCTCCCAGATGTCTGCAGGGTCTGAAATTAACGCCCACAAAGCACCAAATACCGGTAAAATTTGTCTTTGTTATATAAATCAATAAGGATCACCCGCCACTCTGGCTGGTAACTTTTTGCAGGGTTCCTATAGTCATGGAAAACCTGGAAAAGTCATGGAATTTAAAAATTGTGTTTTCCAGTCCTGGAACAAGGTATGGAAAATGGAACATATGCATATAGTTTTGTAAGTGCCATGGAAATTTGCTGATAATCTTTTTTTCCCCAACCAGTGAAATGTTTAATGTCAAGCTCAGCTGCTTGATGATCCACTTACCTTTTGAGGAATAAAAACCCAAATCAGAATTTCTTGATAGTACCGATCCTACGTGATAGTTGTAGCCAGACAGAAATAAGACCTGGGACATTCAGATCAAACTCATTCAACTCTGACAAGTATTGGTCATGGAAAGTGTGCTATATGTCATGGAATTTGGGGATCATGGGATTCATGGGATTTCATCAGAAAAAAGGTGTACCTGATTTTGAGATAGTAACATTTGAATGCCTCGTTAATACAGCCTTTGGTTTTTGCCTGTTCTCAAATCAAAGCAAGACAATGGCTTTGTACCAAACAGGCTCCTGACTTGCTACCTGTTGCGCTGCTCTACACAAAGCGCTGGCATCTAAACATTAGTAATGCATTGTAAAATTTTGAAAAGTCTATAAGCATCATTGGTAAAATCAAGCAGTTTTTCTGCAGGACACTGACAGTCTAGGCTGCATTAGATCAGGCTGTTTTGCTGCTAATGTCGACTTAATTGCATCGTTATTAAACAGCTGTGCCAGAAGGGCCGGTGAATGTTAAGTAACTCTTCAGCAAGCTAAGGCCCGGTTTAGCCTTGAGATCTACATTTTGCTTGTGGTTACGTTAACTGCAGGTTAAACCAGCTGTCATGCTCTTTGATGGAACGCACAAGCATTTGCACTTTAAGAAGCTGCTAGGTGAGCTCAGCATTTTGTTGCCCACAGAAATTTTGTGTTGAAGAGGTGGGGGGAGGAGTAAAAAATAGGGAGGGAGGACAGAGTCAACCAGTGACTGAGCCTGTGTAAAAGGGAGGGAAACACACACACACACACACACACACACACACACACACACACACACACACACACACACACACACACCTGCAGCTATACACATGACACATGCACACTGTGAAATGTAAATTCAGACAGAT
>OOFE01029989.1:6522-20360 GCA_900323365.1 Monocentris japonica | reverse complement strand
GCCAATTGTTCTTTAACAAACTGGTTATGCTAGGACGCTGCTCACGGGTTTTCAAAGTGCTCAAGTCAAGAACTTTATTTGTCACATACGCATACAGGATGTGCAGTGAAATGAAGTGGCAATGCTCACGGGATTGTGCAAAAAACAATAGTTACAGCAAAAAAAAGACGCACACTATTTAAAATGGGTACCCAATATAAATCTTGTGAGTACAAAAGGGGCCTGGTGAGGTCAGAGTTTACAGTCCTTAGCACAGGTCTTCAGTACTCGCCCAGATATGCCATATATGAGTGTCTTTGAACTTGTTCCAAAACTGTCTAGTCTGGATTGCTGTATAGCCTGTGGTTTGGCTGATTGTGTTGGTGCTCAACTTCAAAGCATTGTGGCTGACATGGGCTGGTCCATGACCAGCTTTTATCAATGTAAACAGGCCATGTTTTCAAAAGCAAGTACCTTATTTGTAGAAAAATAAAGCTGAGCTGACATTTATTTGTCCTTATTTTCCAGCAGAGTATCCCAGATATTTAGGAATTTGAGTGTTTCCTCTCCTAATTGAAGCAGCATTTGTTCATTTCCAATAAATGCTGTCAAAGTCGTAGGTGATTTGCAGTCAATCTTTTGATCAGATTGGGATTCTAAGTTTTGACTGGCATACACTTCCATGTTTCACATTCACTTCTGTATATAACTCAAAATTCACAACATCTCTGGCTACAAGGTGTGTGTGCAGTTGTAACATTTAGAAACTTTAGAAAACATTCATGCTGTTTATAATTACATTTGTTTACATAAAGTGCATGTATTTTTAAAATACAAATGGAATAAAACACTTTTCAAATTTTGAATTTAGCACATTGTTGGCTCATGTTGACCAAAGGTACCAACAATTCTGCAATTCCAGGATCTCATTCACCAGTATCAACACATATCAAAATAATGAAACTTCATCTTCTCCCTTGGACTCTATCAATGGTCCTCTGATAGGGTAAATGACAAAATACAACACAAGTGCTTGTCTTTTCACTGTTTATTACTAAAATAGGTTTTTGGCATGTGTGTGTGTGTAAAGCTGACAGGTTGCATGTGTGTGTCAGGGTCATGAAATCCTGTTGACAGGAGTCAGGAGATAAGAGGTTAGTTAGTTAAAGCGGACCCTGCGTATGGAGCCCACGGTGCTGCTCTGACTGCCCCAGTCGGAGGAGCTGTTGTAATCGCGCTTCTCCAGGATGTAATGAGGACCTCTGTAGTTGGGCTCCTGGTAAACCACCCAGCTGCAGGGACACACACAAGATAGAAAGTGGTTAGATGGATGTACAGATTTAATCCCGGGGACCCAGTCTGAACCCTAGGGTGAATGGCCACCTCATCCGATTATCATGTGAGTTACATCATCGTGTGTAGTTCACCCCAACAGGGTCCCCACAGGCCTTGACAATCCTTAGTTTGTGGATTTGAGAACAATGAAATCAGACCCTTTTCGAAAGAATGCGATTTCTTTGTGAAATATAACATCAAAATGTATCAACACTTCAACATCCTGAGGAAAACCCTGTATTTGAGTTGATACAGCAGCAGTTTGAAAATGATTTCACCAGGGTTTCTTGACTTGACAAGATCAGGAGTAAAACAATGAGGCCTCTAATTTTGACTTAAACACCACACCTTACCCCCACCTAACTGATGCATCCCGTTTGTCTGCCATATGAAACAGGTGGCTTGATAGACAGGAGGAGATGGTGCACTTACGATCCTCCAAGGACGCGGATGGAGGCGGCTCTGTTGAGGCTGTAGCGGCTCATCAGGTTGGGGATGTCGTCCTGGATCTCCATCTTCTTACCGGAGAAACCACCTCTCTCAAACAGCTGGGCTCTGGGAGGGTTGTTGTCCTGCAGGCAATACAAGGTAGAGATACACTGAGTGAGTGTGTGCTGGTGGGTGGGGGCAGGGGGTGTTTCCCCTCCAGTCATTGTAATCAATGACCATCTTCAGAATAGTTTGAGGGTTTATAGCAAAAATGGCTTTAGTGACCTTTTCCTAATCTTATAGCGGAGCAAAAACAACACATCACATCGGAACTATTCATACTTTTACAGAGGTTAAGATTTAGAAAATTTTACATTCTATAAAAAGCTATGAAGTGTAGCCCTTTTTACACCACATTTATTATGGGGTTTTCACTTGAGTCTTTTATATTTTCATGGTTTTTTAAATTTTGTTTAAGGTTCTTTTCATCATCAGCTAGAGCTCTCAAGAGCTTTCCAATGATTTAGAATTGCCTGACACATCCAGTCCAGTCACCTTGCCTCCAGGGTGATGCACAACTGTGTCAGTGAGTTTGGGGGCACCTGATGCTCATGGTGACTGTATGTAACTCGGTGTGTGTGTTTGTTCGTTCCTGATTCATGCCTCACCTGTTTGACAGCACGGACGGAGGAGATGTGGTCCACCTGGGCGCACCACTTGTCGTAGCAGTTGTACTCTCCCCTGTCAGACATGTCCCACAGGTACTGGCGGCCCCGGAAGTTCTCTTGCTCGTAGCCCACCCATCTGCAAGGGACCGGAGAAGGAGAGGAGAGAGGAGAGTCAAGGATGGATCCACAGAGTCCCACCCAAGCCACGTGGTTTTAGATGGTTGGTAAACAAAATGCCTTCTTTGACACAAGGGAAAGCCTTAGTGTGATGAAGAAAGCATGACCTAACAGTGTTAGAGGGCAGGGGGCTCCACTGAAATAAATAAATCAATAAATTCTTCTCATGTGAGGTCTTTTTTGAGTGTGTTGCGCTGACATGTACTCCGCTTTAGGTGGTGGTGTGTACTTACGCTCCACTCTCCACCTGCACAGAGTTGCATCTCTCAGGGAAACTCTTCTCGCTGAGTTTCTGGCAGTCTGAACTCAGGTCCAGCCGTCTACCGGCGAAGTTCCGCTGCTCGAAAAGGGTCACCTGAGAGCAGAAATACAAGAAAGTATCACTGCTCTGATTTTACTGTCACATAGTCAAATATACCAAACAAGTATTTGTACTTTATGCACTATTCCCCTTATGAAAAACAACTATAACCATATAATACTTAATAATTTTAGGACACTATACAAATATAGGTCCCTATACTTCCATATAATGATACCATAGGAGATAAAAAGTACCATAAAGTACAATAAGGTTACTCTAAACTCACTATTGAGTACCACAGACATACTATAAATCCCTATAGGAATATTATAGTCATTTATCAGAAGACTCCTCATCTATTTACCTTCCTTTGTCTAACTATTCCCACATTTGACTCACCCTCCCACTGGACCCGTAGAAGGCACGTTGGAGCACAGACCCCAGCTTGCTGTGGACACAGAAACATCTTTAGTGAGTAATTACAGCCTACACATGCCACTCAATACGAAGACAGAAGATGTGTCAGGTAATCACAAAGAGCCTTTTGAAGTGAGCACTGGAGTTGCTGATAGTTTTAGTGTGGAACAGCACCGGTACAGTACAGATATCAACAAGTGTTTGCAGCCCCTGAGAATTTCATCACTGATAGCATTCAGTCAATGAATTTGACTTGCAATTTCCAGTTCTATTCCAAAATGATTGTTAGTTGAATTCAATTGGAAGTATCGTCGTGTTTTAGTCTTTTAAGAAGTGTGTGTGTGTATCTCCTCCCCCCCGTCATAAAAATTGAAATGATTTGGGCAACTGGTGGAGGTGTGAGAGCGAGAAGAGCATGAAATCAACCTGGAGGTGGGATGTCCAACCACGAGCCCACCCACCTTTGCGGGGGCTTCGGGCCCGGCTGGTGCACGGCGGCACTCTGAACATACCTGGTTTGTTGGGCTAATGCTGTGACCTTAGTGAAGATGTTCATGTCAGCTCTGCGAGGCCAGAAGAAAGCCCCTTAAATACAGCAAGTTCAGGTGGGCCAACAGGTACTAGAAAGCTCATAGTGGTTCTGCAACACTCGCCGGGGCCCTGGGGGGGGGGGCATTGATATGCTAAACACAGTACCACGCTCATGTTGTCTTCTCTCCCCAAACCTGAACATACCACACAAATAAACCACAAACACTGCACCCGCACACAGAATAGCATATGTGTACACACAAATGTAGAAACACAGGAACACAGGAAGTACACAAGCATTATGTTTCTGCACACACACACACACACACACACACACACACACACACACACATTGCACACTTACATGTAAACGTGTGGACAGGGAGTGCAGTGCCAACAGTTTTGGCTTTGAACAATTCAGCGTTTTTTCCAACAATGCTTTGCCCCTCATGATAATAGTTGTATTCACGCTTTGTGCAGGGCCAGCTCTAACACACTGCAGGGACTGAATAGGCTAGTGACCCTGAGGGACACTGCACTGGCAGTGGACGCTTCTGCAGTGTTAACTTATGGCTATTTCACCCCTATGAAACTGAACTTTTCCTATACTAATGGTTCAGAACAGTTCCTGGACAGTAATTGATAACTGACACCTGATAGTTCAGCCATCTGAAAAAAAAAAATAGGAAAAACGTTAGCGAGGTCGATAGGGTTGCTCTAAAAGATGATACAGATCAGTAATGTAGGATTTCTGCCTAATAAATAATTGATATAAGTGATTTTATGAACCGAACAATGTTTACTTCCTTTGCTTTGTCCACCTGCTATATCTCCTGGTGTTTTCTCCTATTTCTGTACATTAGCGTGTGCACGTCTAATATCTTTCTATGTGTTATGTTTGGACTATAGTGACTCTTCCCACCCTTAATAAATTCAGTGTACATTGATTTTTTTTCTGTGAACATTTAGTCTGACAAAGGTCTGACTGGATCAAACGATGAATTATTTGTGTTGTGTGGGACTTTTTCACATTTTATATCAAAATATTCTAATATATGGTATATTTGCTTGCAGTTTGCACAGATGTTGTTTTGAGTGACAAAACTAGGGGGATAAGGCTAGGACTGACTATGGGCAGAGCTATTTTTGCACTATTTTCTAGAATGTTTCTTGTTTTATTATCTAATGATTGTAGTAATTGATCCTATACTGCATCATGCTTTCAGTGACAATATGTATTTTGTTACACTGTTAGATATGAACATGCTGAAACAAACCCTTGCTAAAACATTATGAACCAAGCTGTGATTGGATCAGGCTCTCTACCTAACTTTGCTTACAGTGTCAAAATCCCTCCTTGCTCCAAAAGATCTGTTTGCCCCAGCAAATTACGCTCACACTTCACTGACTTCAAATGGCGGGGTATTTGGGGGCCATGCTTTTGCTCCATGTGGGCCACTGAATAGCGAAAAAATGTACTGGATGCTTCACCGTGTTTTGTTTTTGTGACATTGGCACCGAACCCAGTGGTGGCATTTAGAATTAACTAGGTCCAGAAGCTTTGGGAAGTTTCTTGCATTTTGGAGTTGTTTCCAGGGGAGACAAATGCAGGACGTGCTACAGGTAGACATCTATATGTGGTTCTGAGTGAGGGGGCTGGCTGAGAAGGAGACAGGGCAAAGGGATAGAGGCAGGGATAGATGTAGGGAGAGAGGCAGCACAGGCAAGAGGACTTTTGAGGCAACCTTACATTTTGACCCACTTTTTGAAGGACAAAGAATTTGGCTTTCTTTTTGCACCACTGAGGATATAAAATAGTTTGAAATGTCGCTCATACTGACGATGCTGGACAAGCTGGCTTATTTTCTGTCTCTTATAGCCTTTTGTGTCAGTGTGTCTTATAGTTGGTTGAAATGAAACTAGATTCTTCCATACATCCACAAGGTATGAAAATGACAGAGTGTTCTTTTAATGGATATTTAACAAATAATCCTTGAGATTTATGATTTATGATAGGATGGTTTTTCTCAAAACCTTTGGGCACCTAACTCCTTTGTGTAAATTTCTTAATCTTTAACATATTTTGACATTTCTGTATATTCCACATGTGGCTGACCTGTGATCTGTCTTCAACTTAGAAAATACATCTGATTTATGGTAGACTAGAGGCTAGGGGTTTGTTTCGGATTGAGAGGAGATACAGCCTTGTAGCAACTGCTCCATGTGTAATAGTATATTGAAAGTCTCTATATTCTACTATCTGAATGGTATCTATCTATGATATCTATGAAATCAGTGTTCAAACTGAGATCTGTGGGTAATTGCAGGTGTAACAGAAGACAGCGAGCTCCTTGCCAAAGATCAAGATGCTGCCTCGGTGCGTGCTGAGGCCGTGCCATGTGCTGGTGTTGGTGCTGTGTGTGTCTGCCAGTGAAGACTTCGACTGGACAAAGAATGACAGATCGTCTTTCTACTATGGCACCTTCCCAACTGGTATGACCGTATAACATAATAGAATTGGTACAAAGGCCCAACATCTCATGAACTCTCGAAAGTACCTGATAAGGCACATAATTGTCCACTTTCTATCCACTACAGGCTTCTCTTGGGGAGTTGGAAGCTCTGCCTATCAGACAGAGGGAGCTTGGAACATAGATGGTAAAGGAATGAGCATCTGGGATACATTTTCCCACAAAATGGGCACAACCTTCCTAAATGACACTGGAGATTCCTCCTGTGAAGGCTACTACAAATTCAAGGTGACATGCTGCAAAATGTGCTTGATATCTGTCCAGAAAAACCAAGGAATTACAGATAAATTAGAAGGCACTGAGACAGCGAACCAACGCTGAGCAGTTCTCCAACTTGCTGTTACAAGTTAAATTGATTCTTTGAACTAACAACATACCCTTAGGATTTGTTGTCTGTTAGTTTCATAGCTATGGCTAAAAAATAATAATCATCTTTTATTGGAAACCCCAGATCCAAATCAATCATTCCTTGGCCAAAGGCCGATCTGTCCAGTAAATTCTATGGAAATCTGTTCATAGGTTTTTGAGATAACCTTCTGACAGACAGAAATGTCTATGCTTTAGCTCTCTTGTAGCCCATAGCAGTAAATACATTATTACACATTTAAACAATGCATAAACAGCTGTAAATATCAGACACATGCACCAGAGAAGTCCATCTGTACAAGACCATGCTTTCATTTTCATAGACGTCTACGAGACTTTAATTTTGAAACCCTGTGTAGCCTAATTTTAACCTAAACGCTATAAACCATTTAGACCTCTTTTAAACCGCTAATCAACAAAAAATTGTTCAGTGGGAAACTAACTGACAGGGGCGAAACATAACCACCTCAGCGGAGGTAAAGATGGAATAAAATACAGTGTATTCTCTACAGCCTTTACCACCAAATGCAATGATCACATAATTTGAAATATGTCTCTGCCTTGTGCTTTCAAGGATGACATCTCCTTGATGAAGGACATGAAGCTGAATCATTATCGTTTCTCCATCTCCTGGCCAAGGATTTTACCCACTGGACTGAAAAGTAACCACATGCTCACCCTTTTATGTATAACAGTGTATCATAGTTTCTACAAATGTTTACGTCTTTGCAGATGACTGCATGCTTATGCTGTATCTCATGATAGAGAATGTTGACGTTAATTTTCACTGGCCACTCTTTCAGATGAACGCATCAATGAGAAGGGAATCAAATACTATGATGACCTGATCAACATGCTACTGGAGAATAAGCTCACACCCATTGTTACTCTGTATCACTGGGATTTACCCCAGGTGAGCTCTAACCTCACTGCCATTGAGTTTCCATCACTCATTCAGTTGCACACAAGTTAGATGCAGGTGAGAACTGATGTCTGCACTGTGAATGCTAATATGTCTTTATGCTTTGATTACCCAGAATTTAGAGGAGAAATATGGAGGGTGGCAGAACGCCAGCATGGTGAACTATTTCAACGACTATGCCAACTTATGCTTTGAAAGATTTGGAAACAGGGTGAAGTACTGGATCACTTTCAACAATCCATGGGTATGTCTCGGCAATATCAATTTGGAATATAAGATTGAGAGAGACACTGTTTTCACTGGTGTGTAAACACAAATGTAATGGGAGAGTAACAGTGTGTAACAGTGAATCCTGTCTGTATTGTTGTTTCAGTCAATCGCAGTAGAAGGATATGAAACAGGAGAACATGCACCTGGACTGAAGCTAAAAGGAACTGGGGCTTACAAAGCTGCCCACCATATCATCAAGGTAACAACAGGATTGCCTCAGGCCTTGAAAATCCTTGGAAGTTTGTGGACTTGATAATATAAGGCCTTAAAAGTTTTTGAAATTGAGTAGATGGCCTTGGTATAAAGTATTCCATTCTTTATCAAAATATAGCAGCCAAATTCATCAATATGCCTCAGCTTTCTCTCCATCCTAAAATGAACACTTCCCATCCTGAGGAAAACCTCATGCGTAAAAAACGAGGCCTCTATGATGTCTCATTTTGACCAGTCTTTCCTTGAATTTCACCAAACAAGACAGTGAAAGTCATTGAAAAACCCTTGGATTTGATGTCCAAGTGAGTGTGGGAACCCTGTAATAATGAAGCAATGGTTCTTTGTATCAAAGTTAGTACTGTTCTCTATGCATCTAATACACATTAATGTAATACTGCCTTTCCTTCTTTGCAACAGACACATGCTAAAGTTTGGCACACTTACGACACCCAGTGGCGAAGCAAACAAAAAGGTAATAGAAAAACCGACGTACAAATGTACCTTAATTCATTTACCTTACATTTGCAAGGGACCCCAAACTGAGTGTAAAGTGTGTATCTAGGTTTGGTGGGGATCTCACTCTCTGGTGACTGGGGGGAACCGGTGGATATCTCCAACCAGAGGGACATCGAAGCAGCAGAGAGATACATGCAGTTCTACATGGGATGGTTTGCTACTCCCATCTTCAACGGAGATTACCCCCAGGTTATGAAAGATTACGTTGGTACGTAATGGTCACAAAGGAAGAGACCATGATTATACAATAAACACTGTGGTCTAATAGTGCATAATAATAATAATAATAAACTTTATTTCTATTGCACTTGAAAAAAAAACATAACATAAAACAAGATATTAATTGAATGCAAGTCGACAAAAGTGAGTTTTCAGTTTTCTCTGTAAAGGAGATTCGGAGTTAGAGGAACGTATTTCTTCAGGTAGATTGTTGCACACTTTAGGCTCCGTGATTGCAAAGACCTTTAGTCTTTCATCCGGTTTCTGGGACAGTCAAGAGACAGTCAGTCTGCCGATCTTAGACTACGCTTCTCCACATAAAGAGATAACAGGTCAGACAGCTAAGCTGGAGCCAGGCCAGTTATTGCTTTGAAAGTAATGAATAGAATTACAGTTGGGTCAATGTTCATTCGTTGTTCTAGTGTCGTAAATCTCACAGAGTAAACTCGATAATAAGTTTAATCAGCAAATGCCTGGTCATGTCGAGAAGTGTTCATTAGTTGAATCCACTCACTGAACTGCATTCCAGTGTTAATTGAGTGAGTGAATCCACTCACTGAACAGTAATTAACACTGGAATGCATTCAGTGTTAATTACATACAGTGTTATGGCATACAGTGTTAATTACTAGGGAGAGGCTCTGTAGTGTCAGTTGTTCAGGTGTAATAAAAGTATTACACCTTATGCAACTGGCTCTGCTACTGCTTGTTGTGTCTACTAGAGTATTAGCTGTAGGGATTGAACCGGATACTAATTTTCAGAAAGACGGTTGATGAATCAACTTTATTTGGCACTAACACACACGTATGCATGCAGTGAATTTGTTTCTTCACAGACCACTGACTAGATACACACACATCACCCCACACACATGCACTTTTCCAGGTCAGAGGACAGCGCAGGCGTCAGCTACCGGACAGCGCGCCTGGAGCAGTTGGGGGTTAAGTGCCTTGCTCAAGGGCACTTTGGCAGTGTTGGTGGGCACCGTAGCTGTGGCACCAGTCATTTTTCAATCACCAGCTCACAGCTGGAGTACACCTTCCTGGTGGTGCTGGGGATCGAGCCGGTGACCCTCCGGTGATGGGTCGGTCTCTCTAACCGCTAGGCCAACCTGCCGCCCCAAGGAAAATCATCAGTTATCATGATTTTCATTTTTAATCAGACCTACGATTCGCCTAAAACACACACATAACAAATCTCCATCCAGTAACTTTACCCAACCAACAAGAAGGGAGGGTTTCTTGAGAGTTAACTCAAATGCAATGCATGCTGGGAAGTCTGCTAATAAGCTAACAGCGTTTCTTAATAAACTTTAATATGATCCGTCTAGTGAATGCTTGGTAAGATGTTCTTTCAAATGATGATTTGAACTCATGATTATAGGTTCTGAAGCTAAAGGTTGACAAACCTGACAAACACATCTATATCTATATATACATTAAGTTAATGATTCATATACATTCTATCTTCATACCATGAGTTAAAGATGAGTTGATTTCACTAAACTGCTCTGGGAGTTTTTACAGTGTTCGGTTTTCCCCTCTAGGTAGGAAGAGTGCCCAGCAGGGCTTGGGAACGTCTCGGCTGCCCGTCTTCTCACCTCAGGAGAAGAGCTACGTTAAGGGCACCTGTGACTTCTTGGGCATCGGCCATTTCACCACCCGTTACATCACCCAGAAGAATTACCCATCAGGCCGAGGTAACAGTTACTTCATAGATCGTGACCTGGCAGAGTTGGTCGACCCACGCTGGCCTGATCCTGGCTCAGAATGGCTCTACTCTGTTCCATGGGGGTTCCGCCGCTTGCTGAACTTTGTCAAGGTACAAAAACGCAAGCCATCTTCGTTAGTTTCGCAGTTACAGCTACAAAATAATAATCGTCAAATGATAGAAATCCAAGATTCAGATCACCACCAAAATCTAATCAATTGTTCCTTGGCCCAAAGCCTATCTGTCCGCCACATTTCATAGAAATCTGTTTTCGACAAACTAAAGGGTGAAAACATAACAAAACTATCCAGATTTCAAGCTGTGTTAGATTTATGATAAGACAAAGTGAAACTGTATTGATCCCTGTTGGGAAACTGGGTCGTAATAGAACACAGTGAGAAAAAAATTATATAAATAATAAGAACCAAAAATTCACTACTTACACGTACAGGTTTGCCCACAGTTGTTACTTACAGTTTCAATTATTTACTTACATATGGATTACAAAATATAAAATATGTGCTATATAAAAAAACATATCAATATGTAATAAAATACAAATATTTCTATGTATATGGTATGACGAGAACGTAATGTGGTGTTTCCCTGCAGACTCAGTATGGAAACCCCATGATCTACGTGACGGAGAACGGCGTGTCAGAGAAGATGAAGTGCACCGACCTCTGTGATGACTGGAGGATGCAGTACTTCAAGGACTACATCAACGAAATGCTCAAGGGTGAGACACAGAACTGGAATGCATTGCTAACGTATGTCGTAAAAGCAAGGCTTTTTGTGCTTGGTCATTTAGTTTGCTTGCAATCTTATTTTGCTAAGAAACTGCCACGTTATTTACAACAAAGCATGTTTCCCTGTTGTCGTTTTTTTTCTCCTGGTCCAAATTACAGCGATCAAGGACGGGGTGAATGTCAAGGGCTACACGGCTTGGTCACTTCTTGACAAGTTTGAGTGGGATGAAGGCTACTCTGAGAGGTTCGGACTCTACTATGTGGACTTCAGGAGCAAAAATAAACCACGCTACCCAAAAGCCTCCGTTCACTACTATAAACGCATCATCAGCTCTAACGGGTTTCCCAATCAGAGGGAGGTAAAGTCCACTTATAACAACACTACAAACACTCTGGAAGACAATATAATGTATGAAAACAGTAAAGTTAGATTGTAAATCAAGAGAGTTTGCTGGATCTTCACAGGTGGAGAGTTGGAAGAGGAAAGCCATTGAGACTTGCTCTTCTAGCAACCAGCTTCTAGCTGCAGGTTGGTACAGTGCTGAGTGATGAGCTAGGCGGGGCCAAACAAAGGAAAATTCTGTCTCTTTACTTACTCAAATATCTAACAGGATTTTTCTTTGTTTTGCCCCTCCAGCTAGAAGAAAATCCCAGGACAATAAGGAACATGCAGGGATGCCAAAGGTTTGGCCAGTGCATGATGAAGTTTAGGTACACAGACTGAAATATTACTGTGTGAGATAAATGATGCTTCAGTCAGGGTTCCCACGTTCACTTGCACAACAAATTCAAGGGCGTTTCAGTGACTTTCAAGGTCTTGTTTGGTGAAATTTCCCGGTATGTTTTGGGGGTAAGACATGACATTAAACATCACACAGGCCTCATTTTTACTCCTGATCCTGCCAAGTCAAGAAACCCCGGTGAGGCGTGTCCTAGTGGATCAGCAGTCTAAGGTGCATACCATATAACCGCAACGTCCTGGGTTCAAATCCGACCCAGGACCTTTGTCGCATGTCATCCCTCCTCTCTCACCCAATCTTTCTTGTCTCTCTCCACTATTAATTCTCAAAAATAAAGGCAAAAAAATAAATCATTTTCAAACTGTTGCTGTATCAACCACATATCCATCACATGGATGGTCAGGATGGTTGACGTGTTGATCCTAAGACAGAGAGAGAGCTGAGGCATGTTGATGAATTTGTGTGCTGTATTTTAACAAAAATCAAGCACTTTCAAGGTCATCGATTCATTTTCAAAAACGTTTAAGCCCTTATTTTCTCAATTCCACAAACTTTCGAGAATTTTCAAGGTCCGTGGGAACCCTGCTCAATGATTTTAATTGAGAGTGGGATTGCAAATGTTTCTCCTGTCTTCTCTCAGATCCCCTGATAGGCCACATGGAAATGGTAACAGAGATTGTGATCCCCACGGTGTGTACCCTCTGCATTCTCCTCAGCGCTGTCTTGCTCATGTTCCTGCTGCGTGGACGCTTCTAAGTGGCACACACACACACACACACACAGGCTCGTGTTTTCTGTTTTCACCATGTAGGACCTCAGTGGCCTTGAAGCTGAAGAAATCAAGTTGAGAGTGATTTCATACAATTATATTCTGTCAAAAGCTTATTGTTGATTTAACTGTCATTCTGTTCTGTTTTGAAAGAACAGACACTTTTTCAGACTGACATTAAACGGTCAAAACAGCCAGTACATGTCAGACTAAGAATGAATTCAAGCTTGGTATTTGATGTGAAATGAACCTGGCTTTGTTTCAACATACCTGTATAGAGCTTCTTTTTTTTAACACACTGGTCTTGTGTGGTTTTTGATAAGTAGCAAAATAAAAGCTGTGTCCACGTAACACTTTTATATACATTCTAGTTGCAGAGAGAAGAGGGTTACAATGTCAATCACTTTGTGGGATGGAGCAATAAGAGAGATGGAGAGATTCCATAAAGTCTTATTGTATATTGCTCTCTGTGGATCATGAAAATTGAAGTCAATAAAATAAAAATGTAAAAGAGTTATGGATCTGTATGTAATTCCATTAAACTATGAACTAAAACATATTGACATATTGTTGAGTAAGAACTCTTGGAAATTGTTTTTTGTTTTTATAAAGTTTTTATAAATGGTACTATATGGTATTGCAGGGAATCTTATCCAAAGTGGAAATTAATATTTGATGAATGAAACACACACACACACACACACACCACCACCACCACCACCACCACTAACAACAACAAAGTACTAATCAAATTAAAAGGACCTCAGCTGTTCAAAACATTTCTGTTTAAATCCATTCCTGCATAGCAATTTAGCTTGCCTGGATTCAAATGCAACTTGTGGGGACAGGAGCTCTAATAGAAGGTCCATTTTAAACTGAAATACATAGATGGTGACTGAAACAGAAAACATACCAACAACTTGGAAGGACTTTGACTCTCTGCTCTTTGATTCTAACCTTTTTGTATTCCTGTTTGGATGCCCACTATTGGA